>JAQZBX010073880.1:0-14852 GCA_029593785.1 Cabassous unicinctus | reverse complement strand
CATGCATTAATATCGAGGGCTTGACATATTGGTCTGGCTTCTGTTATTTGGCACTGCCTATGTACTTGAGAGATCCTTGGTCCTGTAATTGAGAATGTAGCAGGACTCCCCAGGATGGAATTTTAATATTTTCTTGTTTATTGTGTGGCTCTCCACTCACTGAGATAACACCCTATGACAAGGTGAACAGAGTCATACTCCACAGAAGCATGCCCCAGGTGCACCGTTTCCCACACATCATCCCAACACTGACAACATGCACCAGTGACCCTCTACTGCCACATTTGCCAAAATAACATTCCCACAATTGAATTTTCAACTACAATCCTCCACCTCCCATGAGTTCATCTGTTCCTTCATTGAATACTCTCCCCAATTCCATGAATAGTTTTACCCAACCCCAACCATGCTCAACCTCACACAAAAGCACCTTTAACCACACTCACATCCTTGTATCACCATAACACTTTTATCGCCACCACCCCATCCACTGCCAAACCTTTTTATAGGTTCTGCCAAGATTGAGCATCTACTCCCCACTCTCCACTCCCTTTCTGTCTCTTGGTAACCTATCTTCCAAACTCTATCTCTAAGAGTCTGCTCAACATGCTTGGATCATATCAATAATGTCTTGAAATATTTGTCCTTTAGTGACTGGCTTACTTCACTCCATATAATGTCTTCAAGATTCATCCATCATGTTTGATGGGTCAAAATTCTTTCTTTCTTCAGTTGGGTAATATTTCATTGCATGTATATATCACATTTTGTTTATCCATTCATCTGTTTATGGACACTTGGATTGCTTCCAATTTTTGGCAATATTATATAATGCCACTATTAATATTTGTATGCATATGTCTGTTCATGTCCCTGCATTCAATTCTTCTTTGTATATACCTAGTAGTGGGATTGCTGTATCATGTGTCAATATTATATTTAGCATCCTGAATAAGTGTGAAATGACTGACATAGGCTGTAAAATTCTACACTCAACACAGCAGTAAATGAGTTTCCATTCCTCCACCTCCTGCACAACACTTGTAGTTTTCCATCATTTTTTAACAATAGAAGACATTCTAATAAGGGTAAGATGATACCTCATCATAGATTTTATTTGCATTACCCTAATAGCAAGTGATGTTAAGAATCTTTCATGTGTTTTTCATACATTTGTATTTCCTCTATGGAAAGGTGTCTATTCAAATGTTTTGCCCATATTTTAAATGGGTTGTTGCTTATTTTTGAGATGTTAGATTTTTAATATATGCTGAATATTAGACACTTATGAGATAAGTGTTTCCCAAATATTTTTCTCATTAATTAGGCTGCTTTTTCACTTTCTTGACAAACTGCTTTGAAGCACATTTTTTTTTTTAATTTTTAATTTTGAGGAGATCCCATTTATTTATTTATTTATTTTGCTTATTCTTTGGAAGTAAAGTTTATGAAACAATTTCCTAGTACAAGTTTTTGTAAATGCTTCCCTATATTATCTTTTAGGAACTTTACGGTCTTTCCTCTTGTATTGTTGATCCTCATTAAGTTAATTTTTTTGTAAGACAAGAGATGCTGACCATATGTAATTCTTTTGGATATGGATATCCATTTATAACAACACCAATTGATGAAGAGGCTCTTCTGTCCCAGTTGAGTGGGCTTGATGGCTTTGTTGAATATCAGTTGGCTGTTTACGTGTGGGTCTATATCAGAACTCTCAGTTCAGTTCCAGTGTTCAGTATGTCTATCCTTGAGTCATTACCATGCAGTTTTGACTACTGTAGCTTTATAGTACACTTTAAAGACAAGTAGCATGATTCCTCCAATTTTGTTTCTATTTGAAAATATGTTTTTGGCTATTTGTGGCCACTTTACCTTCTAAATAAATTTCATAGTTGGCTTTTTCTGTTCAGTAAAGTGGTGTTGTAATTTTTATAAGGAATGTGTTAACTCTGTAAATCATTTGGGGTGATACAGACTTCTTAATAATATTTATCCTTCCAATCCATGAAAATGGAATAATTTTCCATTTATTTTAGTCTTCTTTGATTTCTTTATCAATGTTGTGTGGGTTTCTTTGCTCAAGTTCTTTACATCTTTAGTTAATTTTATTCCTTGAATTTGATTCTTTTAATTGCTATTGTAAATGTTTTTTTTCTTAATTTCCTCCTTTGATTGCTCATTATTAGTTTACAGATATGTTACTGATTTTTGTGTGTTGATTTTATATGCTGCCACTATACTGAACTAATTTATCAGCTCTAGAAGTTTTGCTATAGTTTTCGTGGGCTTTATACATACAGGATCATGTCATCTGTAAAAAGAGTAGCTTCTATTTCTCCATTTCATATTGAGATTCCTTTTATTTTATTTTTTGCCTAAGTACTCTAGCAAGTATTTCTAATACAATTTTAAGAAAAAGCAGTGACAGAGGGCATCTTTCTCTTGTTCTAGAATTTTCAGGGAAAGGCTTTAGATTTTCAACGTGGAGTATATTAGCTGTGGATTTTTCATATATATTCCTTATCACGTTGAAGAAATTTCCTTCTATTTCTGTCTTTTGGAGTATTCTATCAACAAGGATGCTGTACCTTGTCAAATGCTTTTTCTGAATCTAGATGATGATGATTTTATCTGGTGAATTTTTAATATGGTGAATTACATTGATTGAGATTTGCTTATGTTGAAATATCCTTGCATACCTGGGATAAACTCAATTGTTCATGGTGTATAATTCATTTGATGTATTGTTGAATATGATTAACAAGTAATACATTGAGGATTTTAGCATCTAGTTTCTTTAGAGAGATTGGCCTGTAGTGTGCTTTACTTGTGTTTTAAGTGTCTTTAGTATTAGGGTGAAGTTGACACCATAGAATGAGTTAGGTAATTTTCCCTCAACTTCTATTTTCAGAAGAGTTTACACAGAATGGGTATTAGTTGTTTCCATGATGATTGGTAGAATTCATCTTGAAGCCATATGCTCCTGAAATCATGTTTGGGAGAATTGGATGACTAATTTAATCTTACTACTTTTGTATGACATAGTTAAGATGCTAAAAGAAAAAAGCTGCCAGCCAAGAAGTCTCTAACAAACAAAGCTGGCAATTAAAAAGTGATAAATTCTTCAAAATATTCACAGATAAATAGAAATTGAGAGTCTGTCAATAAAATTTGTGCCCTTCAAGAAATACTAAATGGAGGGATGCAGGTTAAATGGGAAAGAATAAGAGAGAGAGAGAGAGAGGGTTGGAAAAGAGTGTAGTATGGAAGATAACTGACAAGAGTAACTGAAAGGATAAAAAGAGAAAAAAATGACATATATAGATATAATGAAAAAATCGTTAAGGTAAGTACTGCCATGGCAGTAGTAATATTGAATGTTAATGGGATAAATTCTCCAATTAAAAGACACAGATGGGCAGAATGGATAAGGAAATATGACCCTTCAATAGGCTGTGTACAAGAAATTCACCTTAGACTAAGGAACACAAGGAAGTCACAAGTGAAACATTGAAAAATGAGTGTATACACAAGCAATAACCAAAAATATACAAGAGTAGCTATACTAATAATTAGGAAAGAAACTTTAAATGTGAAATTATCTTAAGAGACAAAGAACACCATATATTAATAAAGGTGATAATCTAGCAAGAAGAAAGAACAATCATAAACATTTATGTACCTAAACAGAGTGCCTCAAAATACATGAAGCAAGCCATGGAAAAAGTATGTGGAGAAATAGATGCCTTCCCAATTATCATGGAGATCTTTAAGACAGCATTATCACCATGAGACAGACCATGTCAAAAGAGAATCAATGAGGGAAGCGGGTGTGGCTCAATGGATAGAGCTCACGTTTACCATATGGGAGGCCCCGGGTTCGCTTCCCGGAGTCTCCTTGTGAGAGCAGGCCGGCCCACGCAGCGCGGTAGGGTGATGCAGCAAAACCTCACAGAAGGAAGCGGGTGTGGCTCAATGGATAGAGTCCCCATTTACCATACGGGGGGCCCCGGGTTCATTTCCCGGGGTCTCCTTGTGAGAGAAGGCTGGCCCGCATGGCGTGGTGGGCTGATGCAGCGGGACCTCACAGCAAGGGGGAGATAAGCAGACACGGAAGAGACACACAGCGAATGGACACAGTAAAGCACAAGCAACAAGGGGGGGGTGTAAATAAGTAAATAAATAAATCTTAAAAAAAAAAAGAATCAATGAAGATACAAAGACTTTAAATAATACATTAAAGGTTTTGGACTTAATAGACATATACAGAATATTATATCCAAATACAGTGATATATACATTCTTCTTGAGTGCACATGACTCATTCACTAAGATAGACCACATGCTAGGCCATAGAACAACTCTCAATGAATTAGGAAATTTTGACATTATACAAAGTAATTTCTCTGACCACAATGGAATGAAGCTGGATATCAGGAAGGGGCAGAGAAGCAGGTTAGGCACAAAGATATGGAAGATAAACAACATAATTTTACACAAACAGTAGGCTAAGGAAAGAATCATAAAACAAATCAGAAACTATCATGAAACAAATAAAGTGAAAACACAACATATCAAAATCTATGGGCTGCTGTAAAGCTGTACTGAGAGGGAAATTCTTAGCTATAGATCTCTATATTAAAAGAGAAGTAAGAGTTAAAATAAAGGCCTAACTGGAGAAGCTAGAGAAAGAACAACAAACTAAACCCAAAGGAAGTTGAAAGAAGGAAATTAAAAAAATTAGGGGTGAGCTAAATGAAATTGAAAATAAGAAAGCACTAGAAAAAATAAAACCAAAAGCTGCTTCTACAGGAAATTTAATAAAATTGACAAACCCTTAGCTAGACTACCAGAGAAAAGAATTGAGAAGATGCTAATACATAAAATAATAAATGAGGAAGGGGACATAATGACTGACCTCACATAAATATTATCATAAGAGGATACTTTGAAAAATCATATGCCAGCAAGATAGGTAACTTAGAAGAAATGGATGAATTCCTAGAAACACACAAACAGCCTAGAATTATGAAAGAAGAAATTGATGAGCTCAAGAGACCAATCCCATGTAATGAGATAGAATTAGCCATCAAAAGCCTGCCAAATAAGAGATCAGGGCCAGATGGCTTTAGAGGTAAATTTTAAAAAATATTCTGGAAAGAACTAACTCCTATCCTGCCAGAATTCTCCCAAAAAGGATTAAAAGTGGAGGGATCATTGCGTACCTCATTCTATGATGACAACATCGCCCTGATACCAAAGCCAAGCAAGGATGCCACAAGAAAGGAAAACTATAGACAAATCTCTTTAATGAACCTAGATGTTAAAATCTTCAAGAAAATATTTGCTAAATGTATTCAAATACACTTCAAAAGAATTATGCAGCATGACCAAGTGGGTTTCATTCCTTGTATGAAAGGGTGGTTCAACATAAGAATATCAATCAATATAATGCACCACATAAAGAGATCAAAAGAAAAAAAATCATTGGATCATTTCTCCAGATGCAGAAAAGGCATTTTACAAAATAAAGTCCCCTTTCCAGATAAAAACACTCTAAAAGATGGGAATAGAAGGAAACTTCCTCAACATGATAAAAATTATATATAAAAAACTGACAGTTAACATCATATTCAATGGTGAAATCCTAAAAGTTTTACCTCTAAGACCTTGACAAAGACAAGGGCACTCATTTTCTCTGTTCCCCTTTAACATTGTGTTTGAAGTACTTGCTTGAGCACTTAGGCATGAGAAAGATATTAAAGGCCTACAAATTGGGCAAGAAGAAGTAAAACTTTCACTATTCACAGATGACATGATTCTATACATAGAAGGCCCTCAGAAATTCCCCCAAAAAGCTCTTAAAACTTATAAGTGAGTTCAGAGAAGTGGTAGGTTATAAGATCAATGTGCAAATATCACTAGCATTTCTGGACAACAATAATGATCATTCTGAGGAGGAAATCAAGAAAAAAACCTCATTTTCAATAGCAACTGTAAGAATCTGATACCTAGAAATAAATTTATCAAAAGATGTAAATGCCTTATATGCAGAAACCTGCACAACACTGGTAAAGGAAATCAAAGAAAACTTAAATAAATGGAAGAATATTCCCTGTTCATGGATAAGAAGACTAAATATCCTAAAGATGTCTATTCCACACATTCTGATTTATTGATTTAATGCAATCCCAATAAAAATTGCCACAGCAATTTTTACTGAATTGAGAAAGCTAACTGAAATTTATTTGCAAGGGCAAGGGGACCCAAATAGCCACAGATATATTGAAAAAAAAAATGAAATCAGAGGAATCACTCTACATGCATTTAAAACAAACTACAAAGCTCCAATGGTCAAAAGTGCATGGTATGGGAACCAAGATAAACATACTGAGCAGTGGAACTGAACTGAATTGAGAGCTCTGATACAGATCCCCACATACACAGTCTCCTGATATTTGAAAAGGCCAACAGGCCCAATCAACTGTAAGAGAATGGCCTCTTCAACAGATGTTGCTTGGAGACCTGGATATCCATATTCAAAAAAATGAAAGAGGAAGACCACCTCACACCTTACACAAAAATTAAGTCAAAATGGATCAAAAATATAAATATAAGAGCCAAGACCATGAAGCTCCAAGAAGATAATGCAGGGAAACATCTACAGGATCTTGTTTTAGGAAAAGGTTTCATGAACATTACACCCAAACCATGAACAACAATAGAAAAAACAGATAAATAGGACCTACTCAAAATTAAAAACTTTTGCACATCAAAGGTGTTTGTTAAGAAATTGAACAGGCAGCCTACTAAAATATTTGGTAACCATATATCTGATAGGGGCTTAACACCCAGCATTTATTAAGGAATCATATGCCTTGAATATAAAAAGACAGAGAACCCATTTCAAAAATGAGCAAGAGGTACAACCAGCAAGATTTTGGCATAGTAAAGAGCTCCTAGTATCAGCTCCTGCTATGAGTCAGTTGGTAATCACCCAGATCTATCTAGAGCACTTGTTTGTGGGCTCAAGCAGACCAGAAGTGCACCCTGCAACATCATTGAAAAATGGAAGGAGGATACTGCCATTCTTCAGAGAAGATTCATAAGTAGAGCACTACACGACATGGAAGCTGATGCCCAACCTCCACTGAAGGCATAAGCCACCTTGGAATCTGTTCCACAGCTTGCCAGAAATGGGGTAGGAATCTCCACTTGCCAGAAATGGGGTAGGAAGAGATGGCTGGCCACTAACTTGAGCTACTGATTAGTAAATTCAGTGGGCTAAAGTATAATTCTAAGAACAGCTAAAGTTTGAACCTGTCCAAGTAAAAAAAAAAGGTCAGCGACCACCATTTTAACTCCATGGCTGACATGAAGGGAAGTGGGACTGACTAAAAATCACAGTGCCGGTACGGACCAATTTCTTTCCATCTAGATGGCTTTGCCACTCTGAGCTAAGCCCCAGGTCCACCTCAGTCAAGGAGGAAGATGGGGGGAGATACACCAAACTTTATGAGGAATTACAGACCACACCACGGAGGCTGGTGATACTTTGGCAGTGCAAGTCACCCCAAAAGCAATTATTCTGTGGCAGGAATTGGAAGCTCAATTTCCCAAAACAGGAGAGAAAGAGAACAGTGGCCACCAATTTCAGCTACTGATTAGTAAATACATCTAGCTAAAGTTTAACCCTAAGAACAGCTATAGTTTGAGCTTGTCCACATTAGAAGCAGACCAGTAGCTGTCATTTTGACTCCATCCCCTGAATGAGGGGAAGCCTGGCTGAATGAAACTCACAGTGATGCTAGAGACTGGTTTCTTTCACCCAGATTGGCCTGCAGCCCTAGCCTAGTCTTCAGCCCCACCTCTAGGAGGGAAGGAGCTGGCGGGCCATGCACCATCCTATTCAGGTAACTGCAGGAACATTTAGCTGGCATAGACTGAATAATTAGAAGTCTACAGGGGCAAAAGTGGTCATTGTGTACCTGCACTGCATAGATGGCTACCCAGTCATGCAGCTTCATTCCCACCACAGGCAGGGGAAAAAGGGGCATGAAGCTTCATCTGTCTTCTCTGGGCAACTACAGCTTAAGACTGTATGAGTCAGTCTTACCCCTGTGGCTCTGTCCTTACCCCTGGCAAAGAAGAAAGTTGGGAGAAGTTTCATTGGTCCTTCGGACAATAAGGACAGTTTGAGAACCACAGCTAATAACAACAACTAAATCCTTGGCTCCTACTACACAACCAGCAAGGGAGAAAGGACAGGAAGCCTAAACTAAATATGAAATGATCCATGGCCCTCCCTCATCAATGAAATGAACAGGTTTCTACTGGTGTGGGTAACGTTGATTTATCCCTTCTAGGGTGAATTACAAGATTTGCATCTGTTGCCACCTAGAACTAAAAAGGAAACAAAACACCTATTTCAAACATTATTTCCTCAAATATTCTTTCTGCCCCATTTCCATTTTCTTCTCTTTCTGGGACACTGATAATGTGTATGTTTTGTGTTTTACATTGTCATTCAATTCCGTGAGACCCTATTCCATTTTTCCTTTCTCTTCTCTTTTTCTTCTCCTATGTTTTCCAGCTCATATGTTCTGTCTTTATAATCACTAAATCTTTCTTCAAGCAACTCAAATCTGTTCATATGTTCCTCTAATATATTTTATTATTTTTTATTTTTAAAAAGATATTTAGATTAAATAAATGTTATATAAAAATATAGGGGATTCCCATATGCCCTGCTCCCCACACTGCCCATATTTACCCACATTAACAACATCCTTCATTAGTGTGGTACATTCATTGTAATTGGTGAACACATTTTGGAGCATTGCCACTAAGCATGGATTATAGGTTACATTGCAGTTTACACTCTCTCCTACACAATTTTGTAGGCTATGGCAAGATATATAATAGCCTGTATCTCTCATTGCAATGCCATTCAGGACAATTCCCAAGCCCAGAAAATGCTCACATATTACAGCTGTCTTCCTTCTCTCTGACCTCAGAACCTCCACTGGCCACCGTCTCCACATCAATGGTATAAGTTCTTCCATTACTTGAATCACAATAAATCTATAGTAGAATAACTTTAAGTCTACCCTAGTCCATAGGTCATTCTCTATTCCTGAGAATCCTGGGATGATGATGCACATTCCACCTATAATTGAGAGTGGCTTCAGTCTCAAAAAGCCAATGAATGGGATTTTCTTGCTTGCAGTTGTAGGCTCTCTCGGTTCCTTGGTATGGTGGTTGTCCATCGTCACCACCATATTAGTTGTCCTGGGTGAGTCCAATAAACTGGAGAGTAGGTGTTGCAAGTCCATTGAGGCTCAGGGCTCAGCTGGCACAAGGACAGTCTAAATATTCAAGTCTCTTGGATGTACACCTACAAATTCTAGAACCAAATATAGGTTCACATAGAAGGGATCAAAGAGCAATGTGTAAGGTAACAACAAATGAGTCTAATTCTGTCATCTCATCCATCATGACTTTCATTACCATAAGGTCTGATACTTTTCTTTGCAGACTTTCAAATTGTTCTTTATGCTCACACAGTGTCTTCTTAATATCCCTTATCTCTTTTGTCATATTTTCTTTCAACTATTTAAGTTGATTTGGAAGAGTCAAGTAATTATCATTGACTAATTGTCTTAAATTCTGTATCTCTTCAGAATATTTGGTTTCTTCCATTGGCTTGGCCATCTCTCTAGTTTCCTAGTATGGCTTGTAATTTTTTTCTGATGTCTGGGCATCTGAAGATTTTCCTGAATTTATTCTGAAGGGCAATTTCTCTCTCTTGCTTATTGTTATTATTTTTTCACAACTCTTCTTTGATAGTTGGTTCAATTTATCCTAAGTCTTTAAAATTGACCATCTGACGTTTTCAAAAACATACCAGGGACTTACTAATGGGATTCAGATTTTCTCCCAGGAATGGAGTAAGCAGAGCCCTAAAAGTAGTTTTTCTCCTTAGAATTTCCAGACCAGCCAGCAGATGGTGTTCATTAGCACATCTTTCCAAGGAGGTTTATCTTTCTTGGTTTTCCTTTCTTTTGGTCTGGCCAGAGCTGAGAATCAAAGTGAGCTTTGCTGGATGAATTCACTAAAGAAAAACCACTTACCCCCCTTCCATTTTCCCTTGTGACAGCTGACAGGGAGGAAGATATCTGCTCCCCTCTCAGTCAGCCACAATAAGCCAGGGGTTTTATGCCTGCTTAAAATCTCAGGATTTAGGGGTGGTCTGTCCCAGCAGCAGGGAGGTTTAGTAACTTACAGTTTGTTGTTTTGGATTCTTTGTCTCTCTCCATCCCTCAGCCTCCTGGGAGTTGTGAAACACTTTCCTAGTTTGCTTGTCTGCAAAGTAGGTCCCTTGGGCTGCTTTTGGCTCTTTCTCCATCATTTTTCTGAGACAGCTGAGCCTTGTCTGCCTAATCCAAAGTCATCTTCCAAAAAGTTGGAAAACTGTAAAAGTTGCAGAGGATGTGGAGAGATAGGAATGCTTATTCACTGTTAGTGGGAATGTAGAATGGTACAGTCATTATGGAGGAGTGTTTGGTAGTTCCTAAGGAAGTTGAATATAGACTTGTCATGGGATCTAGCAATACCATTGCTGGGTATACACCCAGAAAACCAAAGGCAGTGACATGAATATACATCTGCACACTACTGTTCATATAGCATTATTCATGAAGGCCAAAAGTTGTAATCAACCCAGGTGTCCATTTATTGATGAATGCATAAACCAATTATGATGTATACACATGATGGAATATTATGCAACAGTGAGAATAAATGAAGTTGTGAAACATATGACAACATGGATGAACATGAGGACATTATGTTGAGTGAAGCAAGCCAGACACAAAGGGACAAATACTGTATGTTTGCCTTATTATGAACCAAATATATTATATGAAATATGAGTATGGGTAGAATTGCATGTATAAGACCAATTTTTTTTGAAGCTGAACAAGTGTAAGTTAATTCTAAAAAATATTAATATCAGACAAGAAATTATACCAAGTTAAAGAGAGCAGATACTGAGTACTACATATTGCATGATTCCATTTACATAAAATGTAAATTTAAATCAATTTATGAAGATGAAATTAGATTAGTGATTAAGTATTTCTGAGGAAAGAATCTTAAGTTGTGTGGAATTTTCCTTTTTGGGGTAATAAAATTTTTGTAAAGTTTTTGAGATGATGAATGTACAACATTGTGATTATACTAAAAGCCATTGATTATACACTTTGGATAGATCATATGGCATGTGAAAATATCTCAACAAACCTGCTTAATAAAGAAATAAATAATTCTGCAACAATAGCCAGAAAAAGCAGCTATGTACAGCAAGGGAAACATATAGAGATTGAGAAGTGAGAAAATTTCTTGTTTGTTTGTTTGCCTAATTTTTGTTTAATATTGTTATTGAATTAATGAAAATGCTCTAATAATGATTGAAGTGATGAATGCACAGCTATGTGATTATACCAAATACCAATGATTGCACCTTTTGGATGAACTGTATGATTTATTAATATGTATCAATTAAATTGATTTTAAAAATGCACCTATTTCAAATTTTTGGAATTGGAGGTTACATATATTCTAAATTAGCATCCCAACTATAGTGCTGTTTCTCGCATTCCCAGTATTCACTGGTCCAGAATTCAAGGGATAAAAATTTCATGCCACCACTCACTCAGGATCCAACTGAAAAAAATTTCTTCTGGTCCCTTTAATCTTATGTTCTGCTGCTATAGATGTTTTAGTTCCAATGGGTGGAGTGCTTCCATCAGGAAACACAACAATGAGGCAGTTTAACTTTGGTTTTGAGTGGTTAATGTTTCTGAATCAACAGGCAAAGAAGAGAGTTAATGTACTGGATGGGGTGATTGATACTGATTTCCAAAGAGAAAGTAGACTGCTACTACACAACGGAGGTATGGAAGAGTTTTCCTGGCATATAGGAGATCCAGAGGGTGTCTCTTACTAGTACCGTGTCCTATGATTAAGTAGATTGAAAACTATAACAATGCAATCCAGGTAAGTCTACTGATGGCTCAGGCAATTCAGTAGTGAAAGTATGGATCACACTACAATGCAAACAACCATGACCATTTAAAGGTGTGGCTGCTGGTAAGGGAGATATAGAATGGGTAGTGGAATAAGATTAATTTAAGGATAGTCATGCAACCAGTTTAAAGTTATGAGGACTGTAATGGTGTAGCAGTTTGATATTATTTATGAATTCCTAAAAAAGTAGAGAAATTATATTTGTAAATCGGTCTGTTCTTCTGGGTATGATAGATTTTGATTGTATTAAATACAAAGCTTTTAAGTTTACTTGATAAAACAATAGGGCTTTGATTTGACCATGACCATGTCAGTATGATGTCACCCAGGATTAAGTCCCTTTCCCCTTGGTGGGATGATATAAATGGGCAATCACTCAAGTAGACACACAGAAGAAGTTACATGGAAGAGGAGAGAAGTTTGTCATTTCAGTCCTGCCATGTGACAGAAGGGAGAAAGCTCAAACAGTTAAAGCCCCTGAAATAAACAATCCCTATGCCAGCTTATAATTGAGATATGGAAGAACCTGGGATCACAAAGCCTCTAGAGGAAGAGGAAGAAGTAAGAAGAGACCAGGCAGAGATCACCCACCATTTTGCTTCAACACGTGGCAACAGACATTGGTAAGAAATTACCTCTTAAGGTAACTTGAGCTGGACTCTTTAGGGCCTTATAACTGTAAGGTTTTATCCCAAATAAATTCCCTTTATAAAAGCCAACAGAATTCTGGTATTTTGTATCAGCACCCTTTTGGCTGACAAATACAAATGGTTGTGAATATTTTTGGCTTGTTTTATTATGAACTTTATTTTTGCACCTCTGTCTATCTCTATCTATCTATCTATCTATCTATCTATCTATCTATCTATCTATCTATCTATCTATCTACCTACCTACCTACCTACCTATCTATCTATCTTACTTTTTTTCTTTTTATGTTTACCTCATTATAAATTTCTTCCTTCTCTTATTCCCTTGTCAAATAATATAATCAGTATTAATGTTCTCATAATATTGATGCTTCAGTATATTTAGTATAAGAATGAATATCCAATGACTTGCAACTCTTTTCAGGGAATGGATTAGCATGTTTTCTGAAATATGCAGTAGTGGTGTATTTTTATTTACAGATTAGGTATGGTTAAAGAATTTGTATATGGGTGCCAACTTGATGAAGGGTAAACTATGACAGTTATTTTCATGTTTCAGATTGCCTACATTAAATTGTCCAATTGTTTGGTCAGACAGTAGCCTAGTTGTTACTATAAAGTTATATGCAAGTGGGATTTGCATCTACAGTGAGTTGATTACATCTACCTTTATCAACACAATTGCTCTCTGAAATGTGGATGATCTCTTCATCCAATCATTTGGAGGTCTTAAAAGCAAGAATTGAGAATTTCAACAGACAGAAGAAGAATGCCTTCCTAAACATCATTATTGACTCCTGCTGGAATTTCCAGTCAATGCCTTCTCATGGGGAATTGGACTAAGGACTATAATAACAACTTTATTGGAGTTTGTGGCCTGAGACCTGCCCTACAGAGTTTGAATTTGCTAACTACGATGGTCGCATGAGTCAATTCTCTGTCAAACTCTGACCACATAACAGCTACTCTTATGCCCCACAACCTCCATAGGGCTAGGCAGCTCATAAAATATTCAGCTCATAAAATATTTGGGGGACACAAAATCATTTCCTCTAATAGCTTAGTGAAGTTGTAGCTGGAATTCTGTTTTTTAGTAATCAGCAGCAGCAGCAGCAGCAGCAGCAGCAGCAATATTAATGCTTTTCCTAATTTATATACATGAAAGCATATGTAAAATAGAAATCACATATACATATTGTTATTAACTAAATGTTTTGCATTAATAAATGACAAAGATTTCTTTTAACTAGAAGGAGGACTAAGTCAAATCTTTGCATTTGACATACAGCAAAAGGAAAATCAAGTAGATTATTGTACATATTACTCTGTGCTTGTTAATTTGCATACAGTTGTGTATTTATTCCTTACCATCACCTTGCGTTTTATGCTTCATTTATCCTTTTAACAAGAAAGCTGAAAGGAGAACCAGAAAGTTTTAGTAATATGACAAATTTTCATAGCTAGAATTTGAATCCATCTCTCTGCCTGTTTTCCAAACACAAATTACAAACATGATCATTGTGATGAGTACACAACAAGGGGTTGTGCCTGGGCATATTACCTCTCATATCAATGATCAGAGACCCTAACCTATTATCACAACCTCCTCTCCTTGCAGCTTATTGAAAATTTACTACCACACCGGAATAACAAATGTATGGGCGCCTCTTTGTAAATATCAGTCCTCAATTCTCATTTGACTGCCCAATTTGACCCCACTTATTCATTTCAACATACATTTTCTGAAAACAAAATCATGTCATTTGACATGAAGTGAGATTAATTACTTTCAGATTAAAAACTAATTTAATGAATTAAGGATGCCTGAACAAATGCATGGAATTAAATTTTAGAATTTTAGAATATGAATAATTTTCTTGTGAAAATTATTTACATTATTCACCATCACGCAAATAGATGTTAAAGCTAATGTATGCTGTCTTTAACAAGAGTACTGCTACCATTCTCCGGATCTCAGGGCATTTTCTTTCTCTGGAAAAATAACCATTTTGATTGTTTTCTACTTTTCTATAATGTCCATGACCTCATCAATCATATAATGCAATGCACACACTTTGACTAATTTGGATAAAACTAAATGCATGTATA
>JAQZBX010073879.1:0-14842 GCA_029593785.1 Cabassous unicinctus | reverse complement strand
CAAAAAAAAAAAAAAAAAAAAGGTGTGGTATGGGCACCAGGATAAACATATAAATCAATACAATAAAATTGAGAGTCCAGAAATAAACTCATACATTGGTAGTTGACTAATTTTTGACAAGAGTGTCAAGACCATCCCATGAGGAAAGGATAATCTTTTCATCAGTTGGTTCTGGGACAACTGGATAACCACAAATAAAAGAATGAAGTAGGACCCTTACCTCAGACATATACAAAAATTAATGCAAAATGGATCAAAGACATAAATATAAGAGCTCAAGCTATAAAACTCTTAGAAGACAACATAGGAGTAAGGCTACATGACCTTGGATTTGGCAAAGGATTCTTACTTACGACACTAAAAGCATGAAGAAGAAAAAATAGACAAGTAGAACTTCATCAAAATTAAAAACCTTTGTGCTTCAGAAGATACCAACAAGAAAATGAAAAGACAGCATACAAAATGGGGGAACATATTTACAAACCATGTATCTGATAAAGGACTTGTATCCAGAATATATAAAGAACTCTTACAATTCAATAATAAAGAGAAAACTAATCCAAATTTTAAAAGCAAAGGATCTAAGTAGACATTTCTCCAAGAAAGATATACAAAGGGACAATAAACACATGAAGAGATACTTGATATCATTAGTAATTTGGGAAATGCAAGTCAAAAGTGACAGTGAGATAACATTTCACATCTGCCAGGAAACAAAGAATTAAAAAGTCAAATAATAAAAGTGTTTGTGAGGATATGGAAAAATCAGAACCCTTACACACTGTTAGTGGGAATGTACAATGGTGCAGTTGCTTTCAAAAATAATCCCCAAGTTCTTCCTCAAATGATTATAAATTTACCATATGATGCAGAAATCCCACTTCTAGGTATATGCCTAAGAAAAATGAAAACATTGTATACCACACTTTGAAAACTACTGGCCAACAGCAAAGCATCCGGTAGCATGCAGCTGTTGATTACTTAAACTTGGAGTGAATGGAGGAGAAGGAATCATCTTCAGAAATGGCAATCTCCCTTCAGTTAAAGACCAGATTGAAGGTCCAAGCCAATGCCCAGAGAAGTATGTGGGTTGTGGTCCTGCAGTTTTCATCTACCTTCGTTGCGTGCGTACTTTTCCACACGTCTGCACTGTACTGCCGACCGCTTTTACTAGCATTTGAGCATAGCAGTGACTCTGCTGAGTTTGAACAGCCTAGAAAGAGCCTGGAGAAGGATCCACACAACCGCAGAAGGGCTTGCAGTGGCGCTGGCGACTGCTTGGGGCCTCGGGAGCCTCTAGGTTTGCCCCTCCCCCTAGAGGTCAGAGGTCACTGGGTATTGCATGATCCACTGCTGTGGCTGTGAGGTGAGCAAATATCTGAGCCATGGAAACCTGACCGTACTGTATGGGGGTGCTGCTGGAGCATCTGGCCAGCCCAGAGCACTGGAAAGCAACCAACAGATTCTGGTGGGAGACTAAGGCCAAGGTCCGGATGGAAGAGAAGTTTCTGATCTCCCCCCAGAATTATGTGCGATTCCAGAAATCCATAGTGAAATGTTTGGATTCCTATGAGGCAAAAGAGGATAACGTGATCAAAGAAATGGCTGCACAGTTCCATGAGGGGGAGCACAGCTGTCAGAAGGTGGTTTGGTCTGTCTTAGAACTTCAGGCAGTGCCAGACCCAGAAGAGGGCACTTTGGCTCCTGGAAGCTAGAAGGGGAAGAAGAGCCGAGTAGCCTCCAGCTCACAGCAGCCTTCATATTTGGACCTGCCTCCAACTCCAAAGCTTGACTGGGCAGAGACAGGACAATCCCTGACATTCATTGACCACCAGGAAATAGCTGGAGTTGGCAACATCCACTCAGGTTCCACACCTCCCTGGATGATCTAAGATAAGGAGCACAGATCTGGGAGCCAAGAAGTAGTACCCTCCTATGAAGAATTTCTTAAAGAAAAGGAAAAACAGAAACTGAAGAAACTACCCCTTGACTCTGTTGAGGCCAAGTCTGATCACAGCTCTCGCAACAGTGCAGGCTGGCTGTCCTCTTTGGCTGAGTCTGGAACAACGGATGTCACTGGCAGGCCAGGCGTCAATTCAAAAGTGAAGATGCAGCAAGGAACAAGCAGCATAAAGAAAAAAGCTAATGGTATCCTGATTATCTTCCAACTATCCGACAAACCCCAACAAACTCCTACCTGAATACACTATTCTTTCCACCACATCCTTTGCAATTGTCTTTCTTACAAAACAAACATAACCACTTACTTCATTTAATAATACTTTATTTTTAGGGAAAAAAAAGACCTTGTGTGACAGTTTGAGATTTTTGTGAATCCCCAAAAGAAAGGTTATGTTTGCAAAGTAATCTCTTCTTCTAGGTGTGATACCCTTTGATTATACTGGATTCATTTGAGGGGCCCTTGATTAAATTACCTCTTAAGATTAGGGCTTTGATTCAACCATGTCAGTAAGGTGTAACTCGGGCTGAGACCCCATCCCCTTAGTGGGCCAATATGAAACAGACACTGATTCAAGAAGACACACAGAGGAGAGAACTTTGTCATTTTTGATCCTGCCAAGTGACAGAAAGGAGAAGGCTGAAACAGCTAGAGCCTTGGGGAGAGATGGACCATTTGCCTGATAGCTACAGCTGATCTTGGGAAGAGAGTGAAGACTGATACAGGAAGTCCTGAGAGATGAGCCCTAATTAGGAAAAAGAGAGAGGACTGGAAGCCTGGAGGGAAAGGCAAGGCCAGGCAGAGATAAGTGACCATCTTGCTTCAACACATGCAACTGACTTTGATGAGAAAGCAACCTGGAGTTGGACTCATTACAGCCTTGTAACTGTAAGCTTTTACCCCAAATAAATACCCTTTATAAAAGCCAACAGATTTCTGGTACTTTGCATCAGCATCTCTTTGGCAGACCAATTGTATTCCAATATCTGTAGTAGTAGTATTTCTAAGAGTCAAAAGGTAGAGCAGCCCACATGTCCATCAGCTGATGAGTGGATAAATAAAATGTTGGATATCCATGAACTGGAACAGTATTTGGCCATAAAAATTATGAAGTACTGATGATACAGGCTTCAACTTGGATGAACCTTGAGAACATTATACTGAGTGCAAGAAGCTATCACAAAAGCCCACATATTATATGATTCCATTCATTTGAAATGTCCAGATAGGAAATCTCTAGAGGCAGAAAATAAATTAGTGGTTGCCTAGGTCTCAGGCGCAGGAGGTTTTTATGGGAGTGATAGCTAAAAGGTATCACTGGGTTTTCTTTTCGAGGTGATGAAAATGTTCTAAAATTGAATGTGGTGATGTTTGCACATATATGTGAATATAATAAGAACCATTGCATTTTACATTTTAAATGGGTTAATTGTGTCATATGTGAGCTCTATCTCAATAAGGCTATTCTTTAAAAATGTAAAGAAGCTGAGGATAGAAGTCAGAGTTCAAGAATAATATTTAAATTATTCTCCTAGAAGTGAGAGTTAACACCAGGAGACAATAAAATGCACCTGTATTAGTCAGTCAAAGGGGTGCTAATACAGTATACCAGAAATGGGTTGGTTTTTATAAAGGGTATTTCTTTGGGGTAGAATTCCACAGTTACCAGGCCATAAAGTGTAAGTTTCTTCCCTCACCAAAGTCCATTGCCATGTGTTGGAGCAAGACAGCTGCCGAAGTTTTCCAGGGTTCAGGCTTCTTGGGTTCCTCTCTTCCCGGGGCTGCGTTTCTCTCCAGGCTTAGCTCCTCTGGTTCCTCCACAAGGTCAGCTGTAGACTATTAGGCTCTCTAGGCTTTGCTTCTCTCCACAAGGCCAGCTGTGAACTCTCAGGCGAATGGCTAGTCTCTATCCCGGGGCCTTCTCTCCAACATCAAAACTCCAACATCAAAACTGCTTCAACTCTGTTCTTACCATGCCTTTTACATTTGATTCCCCCACCCACCAAGGGGTGGGGCTCAACTCCCTACTGAAATGGCCCAGTTAAAGCCCTAATCATAACTTAATCATGCCCACATTAGCATACCAGTTTGCAAGCATAATCCAATATATATTTTTGGAATTCATAATTACATCAAACTGCCAAATGGCTACAGCACCATAGAGGGAAAGGAGGAAGAAAATTGAAGAGGAATAAATATTAAACTTTAAAAAGCAGTTCCAGTAGTACAAACTCACTGCTGGTACTTGCCTAGAAGTTCCTGTGGTGCCCCCATCCCCTGGTAGTGATGGCAAATTTGTATATAAGGGTAAAATTGGAAAATTTTATTGTGCTCATGAAGCCAAAAGACTGAGTGAGAGGAATGTGACATCCCAATTTATTTTGATCTAGGTTTCTATAGCTCACAAAACCCACTGGATCATTTTGACTAGAAGAAAAGAAGATAACCTTTACTGTGTAGCACTTTCAAGGCTAATTCTGGATGTTTCCTCTAAGATAATTGAGATTTAACATCATGAGATTTTCACTTTTAAAGACCTTAAATGGACTGTTTTATATATAAGATAGGTGAGGTTCTATTTCCTATCAAAGTGCCATGAAACATCGGAGGAATATAAAACAAGTGAGATGTAGAGAAGTTGCACAGGTATTTTTTAATAATTAGCAAGGAAACCAAAAACACAAATATAAATATTAATTTGGATATTAAGCTGCATATTCTTATTGCTCATTTCTTGAGGCACATGGATGATGTCTTTATTTGGGTTCTTGTGCCTTGGAATGACCCAGATCACCATATCCCAGGCTTCTGGATTTCAAAAACCAGCAAAATGTTGGAACTGATATAGATTGGATAATTCTTTCTATTGCTAAGGAAATGTTTAAAAACTCTCATATATGACTTGTATTGTTTTATTTTAAAAAGGACATCTTAACAGCCCAAAGTTGAAAACACTTGTAATCTCACGATAGAAGGTATTCCTTCACAAGAAAGGATAGGCAGCAAACTTACATGACCCCCACCCCCTTTTAAATAACAGCTTTATTGAGATATAATTCACATACTATAAGATTTACCCCTATATAATGTACAATAAAATGGTTTTATTAAATCCACAGTTGTGTAACCATCACCACCATGTAATTCTAGACCATTTTCATCATCCCTCTCCAAAAAACCCATATCCATTTTCAGTCTCCACATCTGCCTCCCCCTTCCTCTAGCCCTTTGCAACCTCAATGGATTTTCCTGTTCTGGACACTTCATATAAATGGAATTATACAATAAGGGGTATTTTGTGTCTGGCATCTTTCACTGAACAATGTTTTCAAGGATCATCTATGTTGTATCATGTATCAGCACTTCATTACTTTCTATTGTCAAATAATATTCCATTTTATGGAAATATCATAATCCCCTTTTAAGAAATAGGATATAACAGGTTTTGAAATGCAGAAAAATTACTATAAAGTGTTATTTTTCTATAACACATATATGTAATTGTTTTCTTAGTTCAAATCCAATAGTTTAGGTCTCTTCTAGTCTATAGTATACATGAAATTCAATTCTAGTACTCAACTTCCTTCAGAATTTTGCTCTTATGGGAGCCATTGTTGAAAATTCAATTTCATGCAGATTTGTAATGAAAGAAATTTAAAATTCTTAATAATATTTCTTTAAATTCAGTATATCCTCACTAAACTGAGAGAAGAAGAAAAAAAAAGCCTTAATACCCACAGCACGCCTACAGCTGCTTCTCCTGTGAAGAAAGCAGGCATTGGGAAGCCAGATGTCAGGTTAGTGAGGGCTGAAGGGAGTCAGTTGCAGGGTGCTCACACTACTCTGTGGTGGTCTCTCATATAAGGTTCTATAGCTGAAACACTGGCTATCCTATGTGAAGCAGTCAGAAATTTATCAAAGAGCAATGTTTTAGACTGGTGAAAATTTTGTCATGACTTGGCTCTAGTCACTGGCCCGTGAAATAGCAGAAATCCTCACTGACTTTTTAGAACATAAATGAACAACCAAAATGGGCCTGAATCATGCCAGCAGCCAGCAGCTAAAATAGAGCTCCAAGTAAATGACCAGCAAATGGACTATGACAACTGTATTGGAGCTGTTGGGGTTGAGCTGAGTATATGTGTAAATGCCAAGCAAGCTTTCTCCTCAGAGACTTTGTCCTTGCTTTTTCATCAGTGAAGGATCATAGATGAAATCCTTCATTTTTAACAGGGCTTGCTCCTTCATTTCGTTCAGGGCTCTGATCAAACATAAACTTATCAGAGATGCTTTTCCCCATTATCTTATACAAAATAAAATAAAACCCCTCACCACCGCCACTTATTTCACCCCCAAAATTTAGCCTTAATTATGTCTCTAGAAGATTTCTATTGCAATGCAATTTTGTTTAGATACTGTCTAAATACTTTATCATTGCTGTAAAACATTAGCATAAAAGGCTCCCTCTGATATGCTGTCTATTATTTTTACAAAGAGTAAGATGTTTGACAGTGAACAGAGTGAGAAAGGAAGGGGGAAGAGTTGGGTTAGATCTGCATAGGACATGGAAAATAAAACTCCCACATTTAACGGGGATTTTGTTGCTGTCCTTGTTGTTTTATATTGATCCTGGAGGTTGGCTTGAGGTGGGATACTGTTTATAGTTCTTCCATAATATATTACCTAGTACACTATTCTGTTTGCACTTTTCTTTCTCTCAAACTCTCAGCACTTTTCCATATAAATTAATTTGTCCTGTAATATTTTCTTAAATAAAGAAATGTGCTCTCTGACACTACAAATAGTCAAACAAGAGATGTCATGGAACGTACTTTTACATGTGTTGGAAGTGGTGGGGGAATAAGTTCTCTAAAATTCCTTCTAAATTTAATGTTTTATGATTGACTAGTTTAAAAATTTTCAAATTTACAAAATTGAAATAATGAAGGAAACATTCGGACAAACAGAGTAACAATTTTAATTACTTGCTATTATCACAGAATCACTATAATACAATATAAAAAGTACTGGAGTGAGAAAATCTGGGTGTAACACATGATCTAGCACTTAGTAGTCATGTGACTTCAGGCATATTATTTAACCCCTTTGAACTTTAGCTTCTTTATCTTCAGTGGATGCTAATATGTCTGTTCATGTCCATCTGTTAGGGTTGATGTGAGAATCAAATAATAGGAAATATATGAAAGCTCTTTAAAAACAACAAACTGATCTACAACTCTTGAGTTAAGAGAAATGACCTATTTTGATTTAAAAAAAGGGATATGCTTAATGAATTTGATTTATTTCTTTAATATGAAGCCAAATATAGCACTACAATAACAAAACATTTTTAAGTTGGTTAAATAATAGCTATGGATTTACTTTTTAATATGGTTTCACAATTATGATTTTCAGGTTTTTTTCATTGTAGGCCACAAAAACTCCCTACCCATTTTAGATAAAGATGAACATTTTTGGAAAAAAATCTGAAGCTCATAAAATTAATAGGAACCTGAAGAACCTTACATGGGAAAAGGAAGGGAACCAAGGGAGCTCTGGATTGCTGTACAAAATTTACAGCACAGAGACAGCCTGAGCCACACATGGCTGTTCTTGTGATGAATTCTACCTCCAGTCACACCTGTGTAACAAGGATGTTTGTTCAAAATTCAAGTTCCAGCTACTACCAAAATAATATATAGTGAAGGGTGTCCTTAAAAGGAAGGTCAAGATTCTAATGGAGAAAGCAGAATGGATGACAGACAAGCAAAAACAGTGTCCTCCAATATTCTCCATATCTTCAGTTTTATTGATTATTTCTTCCTTTCATTCATTGATATTTTCTACTTAGGATTTAGCAGTCTAAGGCTATGTTTTTCTGAAACCTTTAAATAAAATTATTTGAAATCGAGGACAATGCTTATTTTGTGAGAAGTCTAATTACATCAAAGGAGCTCATAGAAGGACTTTAGGGTGACAAATTTTGAGATGATAATTCATAGTTGTGATTTTTAGTTTCTCAAAATTGAATGATCATTGATTATTTTTTCTACTCAAAAGGAACTTTTTAACCGAAAGAAACTGCTTGTATCACTATGGTTGATGATTAAACAATTGTTGTGATTGAGAAAACTGAAATGCTTTGCCCTTGATTAAACATGGCCTAAATTTGCAAAGGTAGAGCACAGAAACTGCTACTTGTTTAATAAAGTTGCCTTATTTCTTTTCATTGCACATTGATAGATAATTCCCTGAAGGATTTGTCTTCCAGAGACATTGAATTGTCCATAATCTTGGCATATCATATGAATAACCCCACAAATATCTGCTGAGAGGTCCCCTTAGATCCTGCATGAGAAGAAATACCTTTTAAACTCTCCCACCCCCTCACAGATATCTAAAGTGCATTATTCTGTCCACCAGTACCAAAAGTATAAAATTTATCTGAATATATAAAACCAAGTGTTTTTGTTTCCTTGGCTGCTCAAGTAAATACTGTGCAATGGGTTGGCTTAAACAATGGGAATTTATTCACTCAAGGTTTCAAGGCAAACAGAAAGCCCAAATCAAGGCATCATCAAAGTGATGCTTTCTCTCAGAAGACTATGGTGTTCTGGAGCTGGCTGCTGGCGATCCTTGGTCCTTAGCTTGTCACATGGCCATGCATAGGGAAGTATCTCCTTGTCTCTCCCTTCTTTTCTGTTGATGTTTAGCTTCTGGCCACTCCCTCTAGCTTTCTCTCTGCCTGTCTGAATTTCATTCTACCTGTAAAAGAGTTCAGTAATAGAATTAGGGAAGTGGGTGTGGCTCAGTGGATAGAGCCCCCGTTTACCATATGGTAGGCCCGGGTTCGCGTCCCGAGGCCTCCTTGTGAGGGCACGCCGGCCTGAGTGGTGCGGTGGGCTGATGCAGCAACCTCATGGCAGGAAGCGGGTGTGGCGCAATGGATAGAGCACCCGTTTACCATATGAGAGGCCCCGGGTTCGCTTCCCGGGGCCTCCTTGTGAGGGCAGGCCGGCTCGCGCAGCGCCGTGGGCTGATGCGGCAAGACCTCACAGCAAGGGGGAGATAAGCAGACACAGAGAAGACACGCAGCGAATGGACACAGCAGCACAAGCAGCAAGGGGGGGGGATAAATAAAATAAAATAAATAAATCTTAAAAAAAAAAAAAGTAATAGAATTAAAACTCATCCTGATTGATAGATAATTCCCACACATTAACTGAAGTTACCTCATCAAAAAGTCTTCCTTACAATGGGTTCATACCCACAGGAATGGATTAGGTTTAAGAACATGTTTTTCTGGGGTACATACAGTTTCAAACCACCACACTATGTCCAGAATAATATAATATAATATAGTATAGTATATATATGCTACCTAAATAATAAAAGTTGATTCTATTTAATCCCTTGCCTAAAGCATCTTTCTCCAATTCTGTTCCTTTATTGCAATTATTTTGGCATTCAAATGAACATTTTTTTTCAATAAATAAATAATGTTGGTAGACTATCTAGAGGCCCAGGTAAAAAGTGAGATGAAGGACAGATTAGTAAAAATACGGTTTACCTGTAGAAAATATTAAATAATTTTTTCTTACTCAGGTTCCCAAATTTGCTTTAAATTTGCTTTAAAAGTCTTACTATTTTAAAAATTTATAGAGTCAAAAACTCTTTATTATCTATGTCAATGAAAACCTGGGACATCTATGGAATATCAGTCATTCTTTGAATTATTTTAGTTTTGAACTGAAGATTTACTCATGCTGTCACATTGCTCTAAGCTTTACTCAAATATAAAAACTTATTGAAGTCTAATTAAATAACTCATGTGCAATTTTTTTCTAATATTTCCTGTGAAATGGTATAATAAGTGCCAAATTTAGGTAAAATATATTGAGGTTTTTTTCATTCATGCAGCAAACATTTCTTGCAAACTGATGATGTGCAGGCACTGTTCTAGGTGCTGGAGACACATTATTGAGCAAGACTAACAAGTTTCAACTCTCACATAATCTTTATTGCTTCAGGAAAAGAAAGAAAATAAGTAAATGACAAAGAAACTGTTAGGCAAGTGCCATGATGAAAAGGAAGCAGGGTGATCTGATTGGGAATTACTGGGAGGCTACTTTAGATTGGAAAGACAGTAAATTCCTCTCTGAGAAGTGACCTTTTATGTTGGATTCTGAATGACAGGGAGCAATGAACCATGCTGATCTAGGAAGAATATCCCAAGTAGAGGGAATACTCTAAAGTAGGAGTAAGTTCAAAAAACAGAAAGAAGACCTGTGTGCCTGGAATGTCATAATGAGGAAGAGAGTGATACAAGACACAGTAGGATAGGAAGGTAGATAGTGGGACTAAAGCACGTACATTCAAGCAAACCAGGGAAGGCCTTAAGATTTAAGTTCCAGCTAACTTTATATCTAAGTTTTATTCTAAGATGAAAACCCTTTGAAGGATAAGAAAAAAAGAGTAATGTGAAATAATTTATATATTTGAAAACACCACTGTGGCTCTAGAACAGGGATATATTATTGTAGCAAGTAAAGAGTAGAGGCAAAGAGATTAATGACTATTGCAGTTTTTGAGGTGAGAAGTTGGTGACTTTAACTAGGTTGACAGTTTAAAGAAAGAGAAGTGATTCAGACTATTTTCTGTAGGTTAAGTTAACAAAATTTGTTAATGGAGTGGATTTGGGAGGTAGAAGATTAGAGCCTGAAAGGAGATTTAAAAGATTGTTAATAGATAGGAGGAGTGGAAAAGAAGGAGAAAAAGGATTACAGTGGATATATATAGGAGGTATTGTCATGAAGCCAAGCCAAGAAAAGAAAAGAAAGAGTTTTAAGAAAACAGAGTGGCAAACTAAGAGATTGACTAAGATGTATTTGTTAACAGGGAAGTAATGGGTGCCCTTGCAAAGAGTAGTAGGGAAAACACCAATTGAACTGAGTCTAGGAGACAATGGTGAGTATAGACATCTGTATTAGTCAGGGTTCTCCAGGGGAAAAGAACTGACAGGAAATATCTGTAAATATTATAATATTTTCATAAGAATTGTCTCATGTGAATGCGAGGATGCACAAGTCAAATTCCGTAAGGCAGGCTGCAGGCTGGGAACTCTGATGAAAGTTTTTGATGAATTCCACAGCAGAAACTGGCTTGCTGAAGTAAAGATGGAAATTCTCACTCCTGACTGCTGAAATCATCACTTCTCCTTTTAACGTCTTCAACTGATTGGATGAAACTTCTCTCATTGTTGAAACTAGTTTCCTCAGTTGATTATAGATGTAATCAGCAATAGGTACAATCAATTAACTGATTAAGTCTACAGAATGTCCTCACAGCAACAACCAGGCCTGTGCTTGCTTGACCAAACAACAGGACACCAAAACCTGGCTAAATTGACACATGAACTTAACTATCACAGTCTACCCCTTGTCAATTTGACAGCCATACACATCTCCTTGTACCATACTTAATCTCTAAATAAAAACAATAACAGGGGAAGCAGATGTGGCTCAACCCCTTAGGCGCTCACCTACTGGTTCGGGTCCCAGTGCCTCCTAAAAGAAGACTAGCAGGTGCCGCTTTCCACTGCAATAAACTAGACGCTGCCCCCACCACAACAAGTAGATGCCACAAGCCAGCAGACACCGCATCTCATGGGAAGCAGATGTGGCTCAGGTTGCTGGGCACTCCCATCTCATGTGGGAGATTCCAGGTTCGGTTCCTGATGCCTCCTGGAGAAAGCGAGCAAACAATGAGCAAATATTGAGGAGACAGACGAGAGATCCATCAGGGGGAGAAGGGGATAAATTTAAAAAAATAAAGTAAATAAAAAATAGACCTCAAAAAAAGTCATTTTTTGCTTAAAAATACTCTACTGTCCTATGTACAACTGCAAATGCACTAACTTTTCACAGAATAGGGTTGAAGCACTTGGGTAATATTCACTCTCAAACCTGATATCCCATAACTTAAATACTACATGACACTCATACAACTTATGACATATGATAAGGTGAGAAGACAGGGAAGAAAACAAAGATGTTTGCTATTTGTACATTTACAAACATACTCACAACAAGACAATATTCATAACCAATACAGTCCTTGTTTCTGTAACTGGTCCCTTGGTTGTAGCTTGTATTTATAACTACCTACTTCCACTACCCATGCCATACTTCCTTTACTCTCAGCAAGCACCTCAGCTGGCTATGGTTCTTTTCCTGGTGGGGTGACCCAAACTTACATTCGTGAAATTTCTGGGCCATTGTTAGTCCTGCCTGTAATGGGTTGTTGCAGTTTTCCATTGACTTTAATGACCAGGCATGGTAATACTAAGAGATGGCTTACGGGATATCCTATATTCCAAGAAAACTCTTCTTTACTCCATTGTGTAGTTGCAGTCTCTTTCAGTCTGCTAAAAGCTGTTGGGAACAATATACCAGAAATGGATTGGCTTTTATAATGGGAATTTATTAGGTTAAAAGCTTAGAGTTCTGAGGCTGCGAAAATGTGCAAATCAAGGCATCATTAGAGATGCTGTCTCACTGAAAATCAGCTGTTGTTAATCCTGCACTCCTGCCACACAGTGGTGGCTCTGCTGTCTCTGCCTCTTCTCCAGGTTTACTTTCTCCCGAGCTAAGCTGTGGGCAATTGGACATATGGCTCATCTCTCCCCTCTCCTCTAGTCCTCATCTCTTTCAACCTCTTTAGGTCCTCTTTCTGTGCCTCTTTGCTCTGCAGATTCTAACCTCTGGCCTCTCAGCCTCTGGGGGCTTCCCTATTTCTGCAGCTATTTCTGTGAGTCTCTGTGGCTTTTACACCTCTGTTTATAAAGGACTCCAGTAAAAGGACCTACCCTGGGTCCTGCAATCTAATCAAAGACCCTTACCTGAAGTGATCTCATCAAAAGATTCCATCTACAATAGGTTTACAGGCAGAGGAGTGGGTTCACTTTAAGAATAGGATTTTCTAGGGTCCTATTTCCACTTGATAGCTAGTAACAATCACTCCAGCCAGTATAGTAATTCCTTTCTTTGCTTATTGTTTCAGAGGCATGAGGAGTCCAAAGTGGCTAGGTGTCATTTTTTTTTAGTTGAAGTTTTATTTTTATTTATTTCTCCCCACCCCCTTGTTATTTTTCACTTGCTGTGTCTATTTGTATTTCTTGTTTCTTAGGAGGCACCGGGAGCCAAACCCAGAACCTCTGATATGGGAGGGAGGTGCCTAATCGCTTGAACCACCTCCGCTCCCTGCTTTGTTGTGTCTCTCATTATGCTTTTTCCTCCTTGTGTCTTTTGTTATGTCATCTTGTTACGTCAGCTTGCCAAGCCTGCCCATTGCGTCAGCTCACTGTCTCCTTCAGGAGTCACCAGGAACCTCTGCTCCCTGCTTTGTTGTGTCTCTCATTTTTTCTTCTTGTGTCTCTTGTTGTGCCAGCTTGCTGTGCCTGCCCATCACACCAGCTTACTGTTTTATTTAGGAGACACTGAGTTCCAAACCAGTGACCTCCCATGTGGTAGGCGGGAGCCCAGTTGCCTGAGCCACATCCGTTTCCCATAGGTGTCAGTCTTAACTTCCAGTTCGATGGGATGGTTGGGTCAACTGGTTGAAACAATCCTCCTTTTGAAACTAAGACCTGTAGAACAATAGAGCTTAAAGTAGCAGGAAAAGGAAGCAAAATTTTTCTAGTGGATTTTCCCCCAATGCACAGCTACTCTGCTAAAAGACCCTGGGTCTCTTTGGGGAAGGCTGGAAGAATAATTAAAAGTATACATTTTGGCAGTGTAACAGGGTCCTTCCCTAAGAGGAACTGGCATTCCCTTCATTCAAAGGGCTCTGGGTCTATAAACTCTCTCAAGTCTGGGAATTGATTAAGGAACCCTGACTCTCTGTTTTTGTAATTCAAGTTAGAATGTTGTTCACTTGAACTCTTCTGCTTATACAGCTCGAGTAAGAATTTAGTAGGCTGCCCATCTATTTTACTTCTAGGTACCCCATGATCTGAAAACTAGCCAAACCATAGCTCTCTGCAACAGACTATTTTGATGACTGCTTTGAGTGTGCTGTCCATTATGGTAGTCATGTCTACCTTGTCTTTGGGAGTTAAGTGCTGCCACTTGGCTTCTGCCAACCCAGGATTTTGATCATCCCCATTGTGAATAAAGATCCCAGTTAGTAACAGCATTCCCCATGGTAATATCTGATCTACAGAGAAGAGAAACCACAGAGCTCATCAGGGAAGATGGAGTTAATCTCACAAGTTTATTCCTCATAGCTCTGCTGAAAGGTGTGTTCTCTAGACATTCCTTCTTTGGGTGAGCAGTTCTTACATGATAAATCCACTCTAACATTCCAGTCTCTCTAAGCCTTTGTATCCCCTTATCTATATTATAGCAGGGCAGTTCTGTCATTTCACTCATGTAATATAGGCCACCTTTTGGTCCATGTTTTAGACAAACACCCAATCAAATGATGAGAGCCCTTTCTAACCCCTTGAGCTACAACACTGAATCAAGAATCCTCACTTAGTGTGATGCAACTTTATATTCTTTCTACCATATACCACACCCTTAATATCCATTTCCCCACATATTTGATTGATTTCTGTTTTTATAATTTGGACAAATCATGCAATTCTTTTAGAGTATAGTATACCTCCTCATGGGTCACCCTGTTGGTATGCATTTAAAATGGCAACCACCTCAAAATGGCGGATCCAATGACTCAGCATTGCGGCCTCCTCCCCCCTGCCCCTGTATTCTCCCAATATTACCTTATTAGGACATAAGCGGCCTACGAGCCTTGTGGGCACCACCCACCTCCCCTGCCAGGAAGCCCTTTACCCAGCAACAGCTGACTGTAACCAATCAT
>JAQZBX010073878.1:0-14844 GCA_029593785.1 Cabassous unicinctus | reverse complement strand
AGAGAGGCCACATTTCAGCAACAAGGAGGCTCTCATGAGGCAACTCTTAGGTATCCCACAACACTAGGCTAACTTTCAATTTCAAGAGCAAAGGCTTGTAAGCATAGTCATCAATATCAAGGGCCCATCAATGGACCATTTAGATCAAAAGATATGAATAGAGAAATTGAGATGAAAAGAAAGGTGAGGTTGCTAAGTTAATATTTAAAAAATACTTTAAATTAAAACTGTTGTTAAAGAAAAAGAAAGCATTATAATTTGTAAAATGTTATTAATCTAGATATAATAATTACAAACTTTAGGCACTAAAGAGCAGAGCACCCAAATAATGAAACAAAAATGAACAAAATTCAGGAGAGAGACAGTTTCTATTATAACAGTTGCAAATTCAGTACTCCATTTTCAATAAAGGATAAAATAATTAGATTGAAGATTAATAATAAAATAGATGACTCTTGAAAAACACTCTAAAAAACTAGACCTAAGAGATTAACACACATTATTACATCACAAAACAGTAGACAACACATTATTCTCAAATGCTCATGGAATATTCTACAGGATATACCATTCGGTAGGCCATAAAATGAGTCTCAATAAATTTTAAAAGTTTTAAATCATGCAAATTGTCTTTGATGATGACAATGAAATGAAATTAGATATCAGTAATGAAAATAAAATCTTCAACAAGAGTCACAAGTCGATTCAATAAAGAAATAATATTCAATTCAATAAGAGTTGCTGAGACAACTGTATGTTCACATGCAAGAATATGAAGTTGGACTTCTTCCTCACATCATAAACAAAAATTAACTCAATATCTAAAGACAAGGGTTAAATTATGTAAATTTAGAAGAAAATATGTGAGCAAAGCTTCATGGTCATTAAGTGGCAACAGATTCCTATATCTGCCACCAAAAGCTAAACAAGGGGATTGCAAATCAAAGCAAGTGAGATAAAATTTCACATATACTAGGTCAGACAAATTTTTAAAAAATGAAAATTTTGGCAAGGAGTGGGATAAATTTGAGCCCTTGTACATTTCCTGGGTGAATATAAAATGGTGCAGCTCCTGTGTAAAACAGTTAGCAATCTTAAAAAAGTTAAACATAGATTTATCATAAGACACAGCATTGCACATCTAGACATAATCTGGAAGAACTGAAAAATTTTCAAACAAATAGTACTGCATGAATTTTCATACCAGGATTAATCACTAGTTGCCAAATTATGGAAATAAGTGAAATGGCCATCACAGAGGAATGGAAGACAAAATGTAGTATATAGAGAAGCAAGATGGTGTCGGCTTAGGAGGGCAACTGCGGACAGCTCCCATAGCTTGGCGGATAGTGGACGGGATCCTGAATGGGGGTCTGCGCTGTGGGCATGTGGAGTGAGAAGCTTGGGACATCTATCTGGGCAGATCGACAGCGTGGACTGAACCCTAGAGATTCGTGAGTTTTAAGCCTGCCTGTGGTGTTTAACACAGTCGGCTGACCCCCACCCTTATGGGTAAAAAAAAAAAAAAAACCTGGTTTGGAACCGCGACTCCCATCCGGTAGCTGGGAGACAGGGCCCGGTGGGAGGGGGTGTTTTCTGAGGGGGGAGCCCCGGCAAGAGAGCTTTATTTTCTGGGGATTTGGCTGCCTGAAGCCCCCTGCAACTTAGACGAACAAAACAGCTGCAGTGAATCAGCACCCAGAGGAGGGGAGGGGTGAAACTGCTGAGGGAGTTGATTTGACTAGCTGCCCAGGGATAATCCCCGGGCCCTGCGGAGCTGGGGAGAGGGACACTCTCAAAGAGAGGGAGAGTTCTGACAGAAAGCAGAGAGGGGATATTTTATCTGTCAATTTCACTGCCTGGACCCCCTCATAACTTTGGGGAGCAGATAAGCCAGCTTGAGACAGCTCCAGGCTGAGGGGAGAGGCAAATGTGCCGAGTAAACCGGTGACACTGTGGCTCTGATCCAGAAGGGCAGAGTCTGACTTTTTTATCATCCTACACTGACAAGTATCAGAACTTTAGCGATCCTGGGGAATCCAGAAATTGGGAAGTGCTTGAACAGTTTCCTCAAGCTCATTTAGGGTCCCCTCCGTGAGGAGGGTGGTCTAGAGAAGGACTTAGTTTTGGTCCTGTATTATGCCAAAAAAATAAATAAATAAATAAAACGGTCACTTTAATAAATGAAAAATAAATTCTTTTAAATTTAGTTTAATAGCCAAAATTTCTTCAGGACCTGCATATAGAACACTGCGGGGAAATTGATTGATAAACACAATCAGGTTGAGAGGATCCACGGGGACCCCAGGGAATATTGATCCCTCTTAGCTTTGTTTGACTGCTTGGCTGTGTGGTTGTTTGGTTTTCTCTGTTTATTTGTTGTCTCTTGCTTTTCTTTCCTCTTTCCTAACCCCTTTCTTCTTTCTTTAACTTTTTTAAAATTAGGTGCTGCTAGCTTGTCTCTTCTTTGCTGTGCTTCCTCTTCAGTAATTTCCCATTCTCTCTATATAATGATTTTGTATTCCAAACTATCTCTTATACTTCCGTCATCATTTTGCCTTCTGCCTTCTGTTAGTCTATAAAATACCACATTTTTCCATATGCCCACAACTCAAGGGTGTCAATTTCTATTACCTCTATTTTGTTTTCTTCTTTTTTATTAATACTAACTCTTTCCTTTCAGACCTTTCTTAACTCTTTGCATCCCTCCTCATAATTCTAGCCTTATAAATAATTATATATATATTCCTCTATTTAGTTTCCCAGTCCATTGTAGGTACTACACTTTCATTCCTATTACTCTACACAGCCTACATGAGTTAAATATTTACTTCATTAAGTCTTATTTGGCCCCTTTTCTAACTTCTATCAATATTACTATTATCCTTCTTCCTTTCTCACATCTTTCAAATCCTCTGGCCCTAAACTTTTGCCTTCAAGGGAGCATAGAAAGAAGCAAGGAATTAAAATAAGAAGAAAAAGTAACAAAGAGAAAACTTTACACACACACAGAACCACCAGCTACATAAAACTCTAGAGCAGAGAGAGAAGCTAATCAACTGAATAAATCCATCAAGATAAAATGATGACTAGAGGGCAACAAAAAATTACAAACCACACTGAGAAACAGGAAAACAGGGAAAAATCCAATGAATAAACTAAAAACCAGGAAGTGAAGCAGAACATTGAACAACTAATCAATGCTTTCCAAACAAATATTATGGACCAACTTAAAGAAGTGAAGGAAGAAATTAAGAATATAAAGAAGACACTGGGAGAACATACTGAAGAAATTGTAAACACTCATAAAAAGATAATGGATATGATGGTGACTAATGGCATAATCCTAGAAATCAAAAAGACACTGGAATCATATAGAAGCAGATTTGAACAGGCAGAAGAAAAATTAGTGATCTGGAAGACAATACATCTGAAATCAAACAGATAGTAGAAAAAATAGACAAAAAGATAGAAGAAATCCAGCAGGGAGTCAGGGAATTAACAGAGAACAAAAAAGCTCAAACATATGCATTATGGGCATCCCAGAAGGAGAAGAGAAGGGAAAGGGAACAGAAGAAGTGTTGAAGGAAATAATGGCTGAAAACTTCCCAAGCCTATTGAGAGAGATGGATGTGTAGATCCAGGAAGCAAAGCGCACCCCAAACAGTATAAATCCCAACAGGCCAACTCCAAGACATATACTTGTCAAAATATCCAATGCTCAAGACAAAGAGAAAATATTCAAGGCAGCAAAAAAAAAAGAGAACCATCACATACAAGGGAAGCACAATAAGATTAAGTGCTGATTTCTCAGCTGAAACCATGGAGGCAAGAAGACAGTAGTATGACATAGTCAAAATACTAAAAGAAAAAAACTTCCAGCCACGAATTCTCTACCTAGCAAATCTGGCATTCAAAAATGATGGAGAGTTTAAAATATTCACAGAGAAACAGAAATTAAGAGAGTATGTCAATAAGAAACCTGCACTTCGAGAAAAACTAAAGGAAGTTCTACAAGTTGAAAGGAAAAAACAAGGGAGACAGAGTTGGAGGAGAGTTTAAAAGCAACTAACAAGACAAAAAACAAAACAACGTGTCACATACATTAACCAAAAGGAAAATATCTGAAGTAAGAAATTCGTTATGAGTAATAACACTGAATGTTAATGGACTAAATTCACTTATCAAGAGACACAGATTGGCAGAATGGATAAGGAAATATGATCCATCTACATGCTGTCTATAAGAAACCCATCTTTGACCCAGGGATTCAAGGAGGCTTAAAGGGAATGGCTAGAAAACAATTTTATAAGCTAACAATAGCCCAAAACGGGCAGGATTAGCTATTCTAATATAAGACAAAATAGACTTTAAATGCAAAACAATCGTAAGAGACAAAGATGGACAGTATATATTAGTAAAAGGGGTAATCTCTCATGAAGAGAGAACAATCATAAACATTTATGCACCTAATTGGGGTGGCTCAAAATACATGAAGCAAACTTTAGAAAAACTAAGTGGAGAAATAAATTCCTCTACACATAAGCAGGGGACTTTAACACAACATTATCATCATTAGACAGAACATCTAGAAAGAGAATCACTAAAAAACAAAGGCTTTCAACAATACATTAGAGGATTGGACTTAATAGACATATACAGAACAATACACACAAATACAGCAGGATTTACATTCTTCTCAAGTGCACATGGAACATACTCCAAGATAGACCACATTCTAGGCCACAGAACAACTCTCAATGAATTCAGAAAGCTTGAGATTATACAAAGCAATTTCTCTGACCATAACGGAATGAAATTGGAAATTACTAAGGGCTAGAGAAACAGGTTAGGCACAAGGATATGGAAGTTAAACAACACACTCTTAGACAAACAGTGGGACAAGGAGGAAATCTCAAAAGAAATCAGCAACTACCTTGAAACTAATGAAAATGACAACACAACATACCAAAACCTATGGGATGCAGTGAAAGCAGTCTTGAGAGGGAAGTTCATAGCCAGAAATTCATATATTAAAAAAGAAGAAAGAGCTAAAATTGAAGACCTAACTGCACACTTGGAGGAATTGGAAAAACAACAACAAACTAAACAAAAAGTAAGTAGAAAGAAAGAAATAACAAAGATTTGAGCAGAACTAAATGAAATAGAGAATAAGAAAGCACTAGAAACTATAAACAAAACGAAAAGCTGGTTCTTTGAGAATATCAATAAAATTGACAAACCCTTAGCCAGACTAACAAGGAAGAAGAGAGAACAGATTCAAATACACAAAATAAGGAATGGGCAAGGGGATATCAATACTGAGCCCAGAGAATTAAAGAATATCATAAGAGGATACTTTGAAAAATTATATGCCAACAAGAATGATAATTTAGAGGAAATGGACAAATTTCTAGAATCTCACAAACAGCCGACATTGATGAAAGAAGATATTGATGAACTCAACAGTCCAATTACAAGTAAAGAGATAGACTCAGCCATCAAAAACCTCCGAACTAAGAAGAGCCCAGGACTAGATGGCTTCACAGCTGAATTCTACCAAACATTCCGGAAAAAAGCTAATGCCAATTCTGCATAAGCTCTTCCAAAAAATAGAAGTAGAAGGAATATTGCCTAACTCATCCTACAATATTAACATTACCCTAATACCAAAACCAAACAAAATACCACAAGAAACAAAAATTACAGACCAATTTCTCTAATGAACCCAGATGCTATAATCCTCAACAAAATACTTGCTAATCGCATTCAACAACACATCAAAAAGATTATACACCATGACCAAGTGGGTTTCATCCCGGGTATGCAAGGATGGTTCAATATAAGTGAAACAATCAATGTAATACTCCATGTAAACAGATTGAAAGAAAAAAATCACATGATCATCTCTATCGACACAGAAAAAGCATTCGACAAAATACAACACCCTTTGCTTATTAAAATACTACAAAAGATAGGAATTGAAGGAAACTTTCTGAATATGATAAAGGGTATATATGAAAAACCCAAAGCCAACATCATTTTCAGTGGTGAAATCCTAAAAGCCTTCCCTCTGAGATCGGGAACAAGACAAGGATGCCCTCAATCACAACTCCTATTTAACATTGTCTTAGAAGTACTTGCCTGAGCACTGAGGCAAGAAAAGGACATAAAAGGCATCCAGATTGGAAAGGAAGAAGTGAAAATTTCAGTATTCGCAGACGACATGATCCTATACATAGAAAGCCCTGAGAAATCTACAACAAAACTTCTAGAACTTATAAATGACTTCAGTAATGTTGCAGGCTACAAGATCAATGCTCAAAAATCAGTAGCATTTCTGTACACCAATAATGAGCAATCTGAGGAGGAAATCAACAAAAAAATACCATTTACAATAGTAACTAAAAGAATCAAATACCTAGGAATAAATTTAACTAAAGATGTAAAGGACTTATATGCAGAAAACTACACAACACTGTTAAAGGAAATCAAAGAAGACTTAAATAAATGGAAAAATATTCCCTGTTCATTGATAGGAAAATTAAACACCATCAAGATGTTTAACCTACCCAAACTAATCTACATATTTAATACAATCCCAATAAAAATCAACACTGTATTTTTTAAGGAACTGGAAAAACTAACCACAAAATATATTTGGAGAGGTAAGAGGCCCTGAATTGCCAAAGACATATTGAAAAAGAAAAATGAAGTTGGAGGTATCACATTACCTGACTTTAAAACATACTACAAAGCTACAATGATCAAAACTGCATGGTATTGCCACAAGGATAGACCTACTGACCAATGGAACCTGAATGAGTGTTCTGATACACATCCTCGCATATACCATATGCGACAAGGCCACCAAGCCCACTCAGTTGGGAGAGAATGGCCTCTTTAACAAGTGGTGCAGGAAGAATGGGATATCCATATCCAAAAGAATGAGAGAAGAATACCATCTCACACCTTATACAAAAATCAACTGCAGATGGATCAAAGATCTAAATGAAAAAGCCAAAACCATAAAGACCCTGGAAGATAATGTAGGGAAGCATCTACAGGACCTTGTAATAGGAAATGATTTCATGAACTTCACAGCCAAAGCACGAGCAGCAAGGGGAAAAAGAGATAAATGGGATTTCAGCAAAATTAAGAACTTCTGCACCTCAAAGGATGTTATTATGAAAATAAAAAGGCAGCCTACCAATGGGAGAAAATATTTGGCAATTGTATATCTGATAGGAGTCTAATATCCTGCATATATAAATAAATCCTACACCTCAAAAATAAAAAGGTAAACAACCCATTTAAAAAATGGGGAAGTGACCTGAAAAGACACTTCTCCAAGGAAGAAAATACAAATGGCTAAAAAGCACATGAAAAAATGTGCAACATCGCTAGCTATTACGGAAATGGAAATCAAAACCACAATGAGATACAATCTTACACCCATCAGAAAGGCAGCTATTAAAAAAACAGGAGAATATAAGTATTGGAGAGGATGTGGAGGAATAGGAACCCTCATCCACTGCTGGTGGGATTGTGGAATGGTCCAGCCACTGTGGAGGACAGTTTGGCAATTCCTCAGAAAACAAACAATAGATCTTCCATATGATCCAGCAATTCCACTACTGGGTATATACCCAGAAGAATTGAAAGCAAAGACACGAACAGATATATGCACAACAATGTTCATTGCAGCATTGTTCATAATTGCCAAAAGTTGGAATCAGCCCCGGTGCCCATCAACAGATGAGTGGATAAGCAAATGTGGTACATACATACAATGGAATATTACTCAGCTGTTAGAAGGAATAAAGTGCTAACCCATGGAATAACATGGAAGAATTTTGAAGACCTTATGTTGAGTGAAGCAAACCAGGCATTGAAGGATGAACAGTTTATGACCTCATTGATTTGAATTGAGGAAAGTTAACAGTTTCTGAGAACCACTGACTGAAAGAGAGGCTAAAAAGGGAGAGAGAGAGCAAGGTAGGTTGCAAGATATCACCCATATGGACATAATCTATGGTAAATTGAAAGAGTGTAGTTACATATTGAAGGATAAGACAGGTGGGTAGAGATTTTACTGGATTTGGTGGTGCAGGATTAACAGGTGGGTAGATTAGGAATTGCAGGTTAGAATATCCAGGGCATGTAACTATGAATCTTGTCATCCCATAAGCCAAGACAGGGAAGAGTCATATGCCCCAGGGGTTGGGGAGAAAGGAACAGAAAAGATCAAATGGGGTATTTAGTGGTCATGGGAAATATTCTTCATTACCTTACAGTAATGGACACAGGACATGGTAAATATCATCAAAAATTATTAAAGTGTACAGTCTAAATTGTAAACCATACTGTAAACCATTGACAATTTTTAGTTGCTATATATTACTATCTGTATAACAGTTATAACAATGCTAACTTCCATTAAAAAAAAAAGGGTTTTAATATGGGGTGGCAAAGGGGGAGGGAAGTTGGGTAGGTGGGAGTCTCTAAGATTCCGTGTGTGACTTTGCTCTGACCTAAAACTTCTTTGAAAATTAAATTGAAATTTGGGAGACACTGGGGAATGAGAGGGGGAAGGTGTCACGGTACACTGGACATCTGATAATACAGTGATAAAAGGAAAAAAGAATAATTTCTTTTAAAAAATGATTTTTTTTCAATTTTTTTCCCATTTTTTCAAATGTCCCAATCCTCTAACTATATTTTATTTTTAGTTTAGTTTCTTTTTTTTCTTCTGAGTTTCCTTGTACTTATCTCTTGCATTTAAGCTTATCATTACTATTTCTTTTTCCTATTAATTGTATTTTGTTATTATATGGGCTTCATGTTCAAGGAAGCTTTAGATCACAGAAGGGTTACAAGGGGGCTGCAGTGGATAATTTGGTGTGGGTTGTCTGGCATGGGGGATTCATGGGAGTAAGTCCATCTGAATATACATGAAAGATATATAAAATTGTTCAAATGATCAAGGGATGGGGCATGGTCACAGTGGGTAGAAAATTACTCAATAAATGAGAGAATCTGAATTTCCAGCCTGGAGAGCTCTGCTACATTCCCCAAGGGAGCAGCAACAGTCCCCTGAGTGCAGAGGCCGTGTCTGGCAAAAGAGGATGGCCCACTGATGGGTTCTTGTTATTGAGGACTAGCCTTATGAGTATTTGCTCTTCTAATTGAAACTTAGCCTACTGTTATGTGGTGCCTAAGGGTTGCCTCCTGTAGCCTCCTTGTTGCTCAAATGTGGCCTCTCTCTAAGCCAAACTCAGCATATGAATGCATTATCCTCCCCCCAACCTGGGACATGACTCCTGGGGATGAGCCTCCCTGGCAACAAAGGATTAATACCAAGTGCCAATGGACAACACGATTGGAAAAAGACCTTGAATAAAAGGGGGAAAAGGTAAAGAGAAATGAGTTCATGTGGCTAAGAGACTTCAAAAAAAGTCGGGAAGTCATCCCAGAGGTAATGCTTATGCACAACTCAGTAGGATCTCATAGAACACCGAAGTGGATATCACCCCACACAGAGGGACCCCTGAGGGCTCTGGGAACCCCCAGGTCCTATATAAGTGGGGATAGTCCCAGAGATTGATGCCTAATTAGTGGGCTCTTCATTGGAATCTGTGCTCATGAGAGTGACAGAGTTGGACTCAAATAAATCCTCCCTGCACATGGTCCATCAGTCCCTTCTATTCAGAGACTGAAGCCTCTGCCCTACCTATGTGCCAGCTGTGCCTGGAATCTGGGTGCAGCTGCAACTCCTACCCTACAGCTCAATGGACTCATCCAAGTGGCCTGGCAAGGAGACAACGATGGGCAACGGCCATCCCAGGGAATGGAGAGGGCCTGCAGCTGCAGGCAGGATAAACCCATCCACCATATATATGTGATATAAGCCCTCTCTCACTTGGGGGTGGAGTGGACATCACCATCCCAGTCCCCTCGGATTGGGGGAGGAGCTGTGGAATAGAGTGGACTTGGTGGTGTTCTGTTGTAGACATATTGTGATTCAAGCAATGGAAGAAATTGTAACAGTGAGGTGGAGCCGGTGGCCCTGGATGTTTTGGGGGCAGGGAGAGGAGGGGCAGTTGAAATACATGGGTTTTTTTGGGACTTGGGGGTTGTCCTGAGTGGCGTTGCAACGACGGATGTAGGCCATTTTCCATCACCATATACCATGCAGAACTGTGTGGGAGAGAGTGTGGTCTATGATGTGAATGGTGGTCCATGCTCGGTGGCAAGGCCCCAGGATGTGTACATCCATTGCGGGTGTTGTGCCACATGGATGAGGGATGGTGGTGTGGGATGCTGTTGGTGGTGTGGGAGGTGGGGAACATGGGAATTCCTGTAATTTCTGAGTAATATTTAGGTAATCTTAGCACCTTTAAAAATACATAAAAATATATATAAAATAACATTAATGTAAACAAATGCACATATATGCATATGTATGTATACATCATTTTACAAATATGTGTAGGTATTGTGAAAATTTTGATTTTTACACACAATAAAAAAAAAAGGTAGTGTATACATAAATGCAATTTTTAGCCATAGAAATGAATGACATCCTGGTACATACTACAGCATGGATGAACTTTGAAAATATTATGCTAATTTAGGGAATCCAAATACACAAGGTCACATATTTTATGATTGAATTTGTATGAAATATCCAGAATGGGCAAATTCATAGTGACAAAAAGGAGGTTTGTGGATACCAGGGAATGTGGAATTGAGAGAACTAGGAGTGACTTCTTAATTGACTTGGGATCTCCTTTGATGATGAAAATGTTTTGAACTGGATACTGGTGATGGTTGCAAAACCCTCTGAGTGTATTGTCACTGAATTGTACTCTCTAAAATGATTATTTTATGTTTTTAAAATTTCACCAACATAAAAATATTTAAAATACACATTTGACCTCTTTTATATGTATATTGTCTACTAATGCTCTGCTTATCTCATTGTTCTCTTGTGAATTTCAGGCTGTATCAGTCAGGGCTCTCCAGAGGTAAAAAAAACAACAACAGAATAATGTATGTATGTATTAAGAGATTTTGTACAAGGAATTGGTTCATATGATTGTGGGGACTGGAAATTCTGATAACAGTGATGTTGGAGTCTTGAATGAGAATTCCTTTGGCTGAATACAGAGAAAGGAGAGGAAGGTGTAGACTTGAAGCAAAATTCCTTTTGAATAGTGGAACCCTCAGTTCTAGTTCTTAAGATCTACTCATCCATTGAGAATAACTTACATTACTGAAGATAATCTTCCTTAGTTAAAGTCAACTGATTGTAGTTTCTAATCTCATCTATAAAATAGATATTCAGCAAGAACTCTTCCAGTGTTTGACCAACAACTGAACACCATAATCTATACATGTTGACATATAAAATTAACCAACATACATCAATTTTAGATTTGTATTATTTTCTTATTCATCAAATAAAATATACATTCTATGAGGGCAGAGGGTTTTGAAGTCTGACGTAATAAATGAAATACACACCTAGAATGATAGAATGAGTTAAAAAAAAATCAATCCAATATGTGATTTACATTAGCGATTACATTTTTAATTTGTCAATTATATATATATATATATTTATCTTTAAGTAATTTCTTTTTAGCTCACATTTTTCCTTTTTGATCAACTCAGTCTCAAATATCATAGACTATATTTATCTTGTTTAACAGGTCAGAAGTTTTTCTTAATAAACCATCTATGCCAAAACAAGACAGATAGACAAACTAAGTAGATTTGATTTGTGCAAATTATGGTGCATGGCTGGGGATTTTACTCTTGTAATTATTCAGCTACAAAGAAAGCATAATATATAGAATGGTGTTTTTTTTTTTTTTAATGGATTGTTGTTTAAAACAGAGTTGAAAATGGCATAAATATCTGTCCCCAAAGCATTGTAGTAACTAAATGTAAAACAATGAGAAAAGTGTGTGTCACATCAATAAAACATTCAGTAATTCATGACAGTTTTCTCACCCTCCACTCTATTGATGAATGGTATCTTATCCACATAGTGGCTTTACTGAGATTTTGGATGCTCTGTGACAAAATATTTTATCCTAGGATATTTTGTACTCAAGATGTTGTTTTTCCTTCTTCACCAATATAATATTCTCCAAATTCAATAAAATAATATTAGATAATATGTCAATTTTACCTTGTGATTCCCACAATAGCTTTTCTTTATCATGTTTTCCTTCAATTTTCATCTTTATTGAATCCTTAAGTCCTTCCAAACAGGCAACTTACATAGCTTTTCTTTTATCCTTCCTTCCATTCCCCATGTTCTCTGCATTTGATTACTTACTAACATTAATTCTTTTTGAACTACTTGTTTTCTGTGCACCTGGAATATGGCCAAGAAAATCAGCAAGTAGTCCCTTATGTATACAAGGACTCAGGAAACAAAATCAAGTGCTAATGATCAAATTTATCACATATACATGAGTAAAACATAGTGAACAAGAAATGATTATTGCAGTAGAAATGGATAATAGTAGAGCAAATAAATTTTTGATGCGATCAACAGAATACACAGACATTTATGTGGTATGAATTAATGACATATAATTAAATAATGCTATCTGTTCTTGGTGTAAATGACTCCTAAAAACACTCTTAGCCCCCATATACTGAGGTGTGTGGATAAAACTAACAGAAATCATTTTATATATGGATTGTAGGAATCATATGATCATTGTCAGCTTGTTCATAATCGAATTTGTATTTTTATCTTTCATTCTAAATACATATTCACATTTTTGCCTTGATTTTCATTTAGAATTTTTTTTTTAAGCCCAAATTTGTATAAACTTCAAGAGCCAAAATATCTGGTCCATGTCTGCTAATTTCTATGTTTTGCATCAATATTTAGGCATTCTGATTATTGAATTTTATATGCCTTATTTCCTGTAATATAGCACTGCGGAGATGATAGATTCTTTATTGCATTTAATATTTATTTGTGAATTTCATATATTATATATTGCAAACTGAATTTTTTCAATAACTGAAAAATAGAGAATTTATAGAGTAAAACAATCTGCTTCTGAAACATTTCGGTGATAAATCCAACCCCTCTTTTTTTCATACTGTTACAAAAAGAAAGTCAGTAAATCAAAGTGCATCTGCTCTGTTTGAATGCTAGGAAAGTTGCATTAGCCTATTCCATTTGAAATCCATTTCAAGCTCCTCTCACCTTCAGGTTCTTCTCAATGTAAACCTAGGATTCTGTAAGGTCGATTTTCAATTGCAAGAAATATGTAGGTCTAAATATTCAGAAAAAATGCAGTATGGAATTATATAATGTAATGAAATATCCAGGTTTAGGCTACACAACTAGAATGTAGGGACTTTCTTTCCCCCTCCCTTCTTCTTCCCATCCACCTCCAAGGTCCAAGTCTAGTTAGGAGGAATTGCAGACTAAAGCCACCTTGAGGCAATTGTCTGGTAAGGATGATTGTGGGTTATTTGGCTGGGTGAAACTTTCAGGAGAGTGTCAGCTCTTTTAGGATTCTGCTAACGTTAGTTGATGATTTTTTTACCTGATCAAGGAGACTGAAGGCAGGGCTTTATTGATTGGAGTGAGCTATTGCCATTTCTTCTTTCTAGATGAGGTTGACTGCTGTACCTGCATTGAGTCTCATTTCCCATTTAGGTTCCTCTTCTTCCACAATATAATAACCAAAAGCTTATGCCCATTTTAAAACTTTATCTAAAATTTTAATTATTACAATTCCTGCTATCATAGGATTTTACTGTAGAATAGGCAGTACACTGGATTCAACAAAGGAATTCAGAATTCCAGAACTAATCATAGTAATTTGATGTCTTCCATGTTTTGCTAAGGATTATTCTACTGCTTATTGAGCCTATCAGAGGCAGTTACTACTTATCTGAAATATCGGGATTCTTTTACCCTGATCCCTCTTCATGATATCTCTTATGTTTTCTGAACATGTTATAGTACATTGTAATACACCCTGTGGGAATAACCATTAAAACAGACAGATGACAAAGGGAAAACTGAAATTTCAAATTTTAGTCATGATGTTATCATATAAAACTTATGTTCAGTTCTAAAGAGTCTCTGAAATTTCACATCTCTTAAAAATCTTGCTATATACTGACCAATCTACTCAATCAAGTTGTAATGAAAATACTGAGAAAAGTAGATCCAGTAGTAAGAGACTGAGTAGAAAAACAACAGCAAAAAGGCAACTATTTGCATGAGGCATACTTATCTAAAATTGTTCAGAGTTTATCAAATATTGGAAAAGCATACTCATAGTAAAAGTATTTATTGTTTATCAGTATTGCACTGGATATAATTTTACTAAAAGAATATTTAACATTTATCAAATATTGCATAGGAAAAACTTATGCTAAATATATATTCGCTGTTTATCTCAATTTCAAGTGTCACTGTGTTTCTGTATATTATCTGGCAATACTAAACTTAATAGACTCTATTAGATTAGATCATTGATGAGAGATTCAGACACTTGAACTCCCTCTGCACTTGTATCCAAATGCACTATCATCTCATGCAAACAAATAGATCTTGGGTACATGCTCATTTCAAAGGATTTAATGTCTAAACCAATGTACTGCAGAAGCAAACCCCAATTAATAAAGGTGATAATGTGTGCTTGCATAGTAATTGATGAGATTAGCTCTCAGAGCCCATAAGTGTTTACAGTCAGAAATTTCTAGAATCCATATGTAATCAGAATAGAAAAGATAATGCTTATCCACTCACCTTAAATCACGTACTAGATTTTTTTTTCTCCCAAATTT
>JAQZBX010073877.1:0-14849 GCA_029593785.1 Cabassous unicinctus | reverse complement strand
GTTGTTACTATATATATATACTATATATATATATATATAGTAACGTTTCCCCTTTAACCACATCCAGATATATATTTCAATGCTATTAATTACGTTCACAATGTTGTGCTACCATCACCACCATCCATTACCAATACATTTCCATCATTCCAAATGGGAACACTACATTTTAAGCCTTGGCTTCCCATTCCCTATCGCCACCCCGTCCCCTATTATTATTGCTTATTCTAATAATTTCATATTGGTGAGCTCATACAATATTTGTCCTTTAGTGTCTGGCTTATTTCACTCAACATGATATCCTCAAAGTTCATCCATGTTGTCACATGTATCAGGACGTCATTCCTTTTTATGGCTGAATAATATTCCATTGTGTGTACACACATTTTATTTATCCATTCACTGGATGGATGGACACTTGGGTTGCTTCCGCCAAAAGTGTGGACAGTACCGCCATGAACATTGGTGTGCAAATATCTGTTTGAGTCCCTGCTTTCAATTCTTTTTGAGTATATAAAAATAGGTCTTTTTCGTTAAAAATTTCATTTAGGGGGTAATGGGTTTAAAGTAGATCAATATTTCACTATTTCTCAGCCTTAATTTCTCACGTGGTAGACAGTGACAGATATAATCCGCACAGATAAGCGAGAGCTCTGCAGGGCCCGAGAGCGGCTGTGGAAGCTCGAGGAGGCCCCCCTCACCTGAAGGAGCGTGAGGCTCATGGAGCTGTCCCGCTTAGGTTAAGGAAAACTATGATTCAGCCAGACCTCCCCACTTAGGGACTCCAGGCCAAGATTTACTGTCTATGAAATGGATTTGCTGCCCGGCTGCTAAAACGAACACCATGCAATGGGTTGGTCTAACAACAGGAATTTAGCGGCTCAGTTTCAGGGGCTGGAAGGCTGGCTTCCTCGGCTTTTCTGTCCTACAGCAATGCACGTGGTGGCGTCTCCTCTCTCTTCCAGGTTCCGCTGACTTCCAACTTCAGGCTGCTCCCTGTGGCTTCCCTGTGTCCAATTTCCTTTGCTTGTAAGACTTCAGCCATCCTGGGTTAAGGCCCGCACTCAGGCAGTTTGGCCACACCTTCACCTGGTACCACCTTCAAAGCTCCTACTTACAGAGGCGTTCACTCCCACAGGTCCGGGGGCTGGGCCCTCAGCATCCCTGTGGTTTGTAATTTGAAGACATGAACATTTCACAGCTGTCATCTCTCTGAGGAGCCGACTGGTGCTGGTCTGCTCAGAAAACCACCTCCACTTTTCTGTTAAGAGGCACCTTGCTCCCACTTTAAAGTAAATGCTTTTGCAACTACAACATTCAGAATATCATATGAGAGTGTAACTTAGCTGGCATGTAGCCTTTGTCCTTATTTGCAAGAATCTGCTTGAAGATGAAATGACACTAAGTTTACAGGACACTTTGCCGTCGGCCCTTCCCAGGTGGCTCGTCTTGTCCTAACACCTCATCCGGGTGGTCTCTTTGCAGAAGCAGCAGGTCACGTGGAGGAAGCCTAGGGCCGACCGCCTCAGAGGCTTCATCGTCAAACGTGCATCTTGGCCCTGGGAGCAGGGGCCCAGAGAACTGCCCTCTAGGGGCTTCTATTCAAAGAACGAGCCAGCTCCGAAGGGCAGCCCCTCTGCAAGCTACTCACAGGCCGCTAACTGCTGTGACAGGTCACCAGATGAAGGCAAAAGGAAGGCGAGCCTGCTAGGAATTACAGGCAGAGGTCCTAGTGAGCGGGTGAGGCCGGCAGGCTGCTGACCTGGCCATCGGTGTGCGCATGATGACATTAGCCGTCCCCAAATGCCTGGGCCAGCCAGAGCCCTCCCTGCCTCAGGTCTGCGGTCCCCAAACTGCTGCAGCCATGAAGTCACAGTCCTAGAGAGCACCTGCTGTGGTTCCCTGGCCAGGCCACCCTTCTTTTGGGGGGGCGGGGGTCTCTGCTCTAGGCCGTCACCGTTTCCTTCACAGGTCTGCCTTCTACCCCGTGCCTCCCACAAGTGGTGCCTGACAAGCTACGGCAGATTGGAGGCATCCACCCTCGCCCCGCACAACACGCACAGCTGGGGGTGGCTCTGCCGGGGGATGGGATCCTTGTCCTGAGCCCCCTAAGGACAGCACCTCATTTTAACTCTCACCACCCCCAAGTTACACTTTTGCTTGTGCTTTTAAAATAAGGAGGCTGAGGCTCTCAGAGCCCAAGGCCCCAGGTCAGCGCTGGCTGGTGCGTTATTCAAACTCAGCCTCCAGAGCCCGGCGCACTCCTCCCCCTGAGTCCGGCTGAGCCTGTCGCCAAGCCGGGCACGGTGGCACAGAGTGCAGGACAGGAGGCCGTTAATGACTCATTTGTGGATCACACGAAGCCGGGACAGCGCTCTCGGCTGAGGCTGAGGGCTTGCTACCCCTGCCCCCGAGGTCACTGGTTTCTGGAGGAAAACAGCTCTGCACTTCCTGCCCGGGGCCCCCTCCCCAGCCTCCCTGAGACGCAGGCGGCTCTGGCAGGCAGCCTACGTGCCGGGCCTCACTGCAGCGGCGCTCGCGGCACCCGCTCCTCCACCAGAGGAAACCGGCGGCGCCTGGCTGTGGGAACCCAGGCTTCCCGGCCTCGGCTTCCTCAAGACAAAACATCACACCAAACGCGGAGAAGCGGCTTCCAGCCCCGCGGAGTCAGAGCCGCGACATCATTGATGAAACATGCCAAAGCCATTTAAACATGGGGGAGTCACCTTTTAAATACCCCGCAGCCCAAACTTCAAATCCAAACAACCAAGGCCAAACCTCTACCCTCCCTCGCTGAGCTGAGCGGGAGGCAGGGCCAGGCGGCCAGCTGTGGGCTGCCCAGACCCCCCGCCCCCCAGTGCCACCACTAAGTGACAGCAAACCCAAGTGAAACCCCTGAGCACTTGTGCCTCTGCCCGTGGGAAAAATGAGCCACATCTGGAATCGGGTGTTTCAAAGGCCCTGGGGAAGGCCCACGGCCTGAGACAGCAGCCCCGGGACCCCCTCAGGTCCCCACATCACAAGTCTCCCTCAGCCCTGCTTGGCCTGCACCCACTCCAACCAGTCTCACCACTCATTTCACTGATTTTAATGTTCTGGGTTGAAAATTTCTCTGTCAAGTAACAACGGCCGAATCCAGGCAAGTCTATGAACAACAGAGCTGGGATCTGCACGGCTTACTCAAAAACCCCCGCAGCACAGCGCCAGAAAACAGATGGGAGGAGGCAGGACCTCTGCTTCAGGGCAGTCACGGCCCTTTAATGCAACAGCAGTTTGGAGCAGAAGCACACCAAGTCACTGGAAAATCGGCTGCATCCACAGGGGCCTCTTCCCTTCCTGCTCAGAGAAGACGGGTATCCAGAGTCCAGAAAGGGCCCTGGGCGTGCTCCCCACTCCCTCCAGGCCCTGCTGTGGCAGCCGGAGCCCTAAACCAGAGCAGGCTTCCTCGGGGTGGAAGGTCCTGGGCACTGACCGGCTTTCCTTAGTGATGGAAACCAGAGGGTGGCTGGAGGGGCGCCTGCAAGCAGCAGCTGGCCTCCGCCGTGTGACCTGGACTCCACGGAGCCACCCCTGGCGCCTGCTTGCCTGACGTCTGTCCCTGTCGGCCTGCGGTCTGTCAGGAAGGCAGCAGAGAGTACGGGAAGGTAGCTCTGCCCGTGGGTTACTGCTACTCTGTTCCCCATAATGATCACGTTTACCTGCAGATACACAGTATTGGGCTGGTATTTTCTTGGTGATTGAGGAAAAAAGCTAAAGTTTTTGTTCCCTGGATCAAAGGATGAAGCCTTCCACAAACCCTCAAACTTTGCCCGACACTCACTGGGTGCAGGAGCCTAGTGAGCTGTTTCTCTCTCTGCCGTGGGCTTCTCAAAGCTTCTGGAACGTGAAGGTAACAAATCCCACCCTGCCAGTAACACATCACTAACACGCTGAAACTGTAAGGTGCTTCACATACAAAAGGGAGTTTTATAGATTTCATGTACTGGTTACAGAAAAGATAAAAAGAGACTTAGTAGCAGGTTGTGCCAATCTGACCCAGGAAACCAAACTAGCAACAGAATCGTCAAGACCGTCTCTCAGCCGGTCGCTGAGGAGCCAGTGTGCTCACCTGGCAGGAAGCACCTGCCCTGGGCACAGGCCACGATTCTGGTCATCCTCGCCATACTCGGGTGATTCACAGGCCTCTGCCGGCTGCCCGAGGGGGCCCTCCTGTACAGACACAGGGCACCACCACTTGACAGGTGTGTGGTGCTCTCCTGCCTCTTGAGAAGTAAAGTGTGGAGAAGGCACTCAGGTGACGAACTACGTCAAAATCCCAACTCCTAAAGCATTCACTCCAAAAACACTGATAAGAGACTTGGACTGACAGGAAACAGCTTGCTTCAGAGTGGGCCTGAATGTCACCAGCAGGTACACATGTGCCCGCTCTGGAGGGAGCCCTGTGGCTGCCCACGTGTGGACTGTCCTCTGCAGGTGGGCAACGACCTCCTCGGGATCGGCATGAAAACCGAGGAGGAGTGAAAGGCCTTGGGAGGGGCTCTTCCATGGATGGTGGAGATCCTATCATGGTGGACAGAGGGGGACAGCGAGCTGAAGTCCCCAGGCAACCTCCTCAGACTGGCGGCCAGATTGTGGGACCCTACGTGCCTGTGGCCTGGGGGTGGGAAAGGCCCGGCGAGCCTTCTGGGCAGAGCCCTGGGGACGGACTTGCTTTTTCTGAGGGTTACTGTCCTCACGCGGTTCTAGGCCTATGCTCTCCTCTAGGGGTCGGCAGTGATAGGAGAGAACCTGGCAGGTGGGCCTGGCAGAGCCCAGGGGTCTGAAGAACAGGTGGGAGCAGACGCAGGGCAGGGGCGATACCAGAGGCCGCTTGGGCAGCGGCTGCAGGGACCCAGGGGAGAGGCAGTGGTGGGCAGGGAAAGAAAGGGAGGCCTAAAGAGACCTGTGGAGCTAAGGCAAATGGGACTTGGTGACGGACCGCAGAGGAGGCGGGAGAAGAAGGGCAGTGCTAAGGTTTCTGCCTGCTGGACCGGCCGGCAGTGGTGACCTTCACGAGTGGGAGGGAAGGCGGGCAGAGGAAGAGGTGCATTTTGGACATTACATTCGAGGTACCTCTGAGACATCCAAGGTGGGTGGAGATAAAAATGTGGACTCCATGAGTGTAAGGACAGTGACTGGGCAGGGTCCCAGGGTCAGAGGGGACAGAGAGAAGGACGAAGGGCTGGGACCAAGCCCCACAGACTCTGGTACATAACAGCCACATGTGGACCTGGCGGTGAAGGCTAGGAGCCAGAGGAGGACGTTTAAACGGCGGCGCGTGATCCCCAGCATCAGTGCTGCGGGGTGGCCTGGAGGAATTCTCAGAGAAGCGGCTCGGTTCAGTGACCTCTGGGCTGCTGTTGAGCCTGGTGAGTGCTGGCCAATTCCTAGGGGAGGAGCAGCCACGAGAGATGTTTAAGAAGCAGTGCTGCACAAAGGTAAAGCATCTATAGCTAGAGCGCTACGACTTTGACAAGATAGACTTTTTGCAACGTGTTTATTTCACAGAAGTTGTCTAGAAATGGAATTTCTATTTTAAAACAGTGGCATTTTCAGTGTGCAAGGGGAAGTCCTAGATTGGTAAAATACATTTTTCAGCTGCATTTCTCTCTGGGATGAAGGGCCCATTTTTGCTTTGCAGAGGAGCTAGGGGTGGCCCCCGGCACGACCTGCAGGCTGAGAGCCTTCCAGCTGACACTTCCATCCTGACTCCCAACACTGACAGCTTCTGGAGCAGGTCAGCGGGTCCCTTTAAAATAAACTATTCTTAAAGCTCAAACCTCTCTTTTTGAAGGAAAAACTGCTCATTAATGTCAGGACTTCCCATGGTTTACTCTTCACAGGCAATCTCTCTAAGAATGGAACAATTCAGTTCGTTTTTAAAACAGAGGCACAAAAAAACATGCCAGTAATTATAATGCAAGTTCCTTACTGATGAATTCAGATTTTGCAGTTAGTTTGCAAGTCAGTTCAGGGTTTTTCTACTCTACACGATAATTCTATGTTTGGATTAGGGTTACGATATCTGCCAGGACAAAAGTTCAAAAACCTCGGACGCAGACCAAGAAATGGGAATTCCATCCCATTTTCTTCTAAAGGCACCCGTCTTTCCATGCGGGATGTGCCTGGGATAGGCTGACGGAGCAACCTGACTAGGCAGATGGTCTCACGGGTGGCCTTGGCGTGCTCATGGTGCCATCTGAAGTCCTTTTCACCCTTATAAAAAATGCAGACTTTTGACTTGTAAAATCAACCCTGACCCCCCACACACACACCCCCAGCTGGACTGCGTGGCATCAGCCACCCACTGCCTCCCCCGGGACTTCAGGTCTGGCTTTGCCTTCTGTATATGCCTTGGGGGCGGGGGGTGCTGCTTCAGTGTTCTCTGTAGGCACTGAGAATTGAGAGGTGGGTATGAAAGCCAAGAAACTATACAAATCTTTCCCGAACAGATAACAAATCTCATAAAATGTCTTAATTTGTCTGGAGTTTAATTAAGAGCCATAAAATACACCCCCAAATACCACATGCTCTTTAAATAGCTATTAAGGTTCTGATCTATTTAAGGAAATGCCATTTTTATGGGCATAGGGCAAGAAGCCAAAAGTCATGATTCACCTCTCTGCTGGCTTGCACAAGCACCAATTTCTCTGTGCCTGTGTGAGCGGCCGGAGCGGGGTTCACAGGTGCCTCGCGGGCAGCGGCGGGGTCCTCTGTAAAGTCAGGTCAGCATCACAGGGGGCCAAACTGCTGTCCTTAGAACAAGACACTGTAGGGCCCACAGCCTCGCCTGCAAGCAGTCTAGTGACTTATACACACACACAGCCCGGCCCTACAGCAGGGTTTGGACGGTGCTTGGGACCCTGAGAATGGCTGGGGGTGCCCAGGTGCCTTTCTGAGCGTGGTGGGGGGAGGGGCTGGGGGTGAGTCAGCTGTAAAGGTGAGGAAACCTGCAAGGAGATTGCTGGAAGACCCTCCGGCCCTGGGCTGCAGGCCTGTCTTCATGCCGTGTCCTCCTCAGGTCCTGACAGACGCTGTTCTCCAGACAGAAGGACAGTGACCAGGACTCCCAGGGAGGGCCCTGGAGACGCATCATGTACAAACGTCGAGCGCCACAGGAAGCAAATAAGCAGACACAGAGAAGACATGCAGCGAATGGACACAGCAGCAGAAGCAGCAAGGGGGGGATAAATAAAATAAAATAAATCTTTAAAAAAAAAAACCCAAAAAGAATCAGGAGACTGTTTCGCCCCTGGTAGCGGCCACTAACAAAGAGGGCCCAAGGACGCAGGGAGGAGTGAGGTGAGGCTGGGAGGGTGTCAGGTTGCCTGGGGGCGCTTCTTGGAGCCTGGCACAGTCCACAGCAATGGCAGCCAGGCCCGTCTGGACCCCCCAAATAGCTGAGCACTGCCATGAGTCAGTGAGGGTCTCAGGCTTGGGCCTTCGTTAAGTCCAGGTTTTGGAACCAGTTACAGGTACTTACGTGGTAAAGCGGAGGAAGGAAGGAAGCCAGGGGCGGGCAGCAAAGGCAGAGCCGGGGAGCCCTTGAGTATGGGGGTTGCGGGGGGCTCCAATCAGGAACCCTCAAGCCTCTCTCGGCCTACCTGCATCACATGAGGACACCAGTCGGCCATAAAGAGAAACAAGACACACGGCCATGTGGATGGACCTTGAAGACATTCTGCCGAGTGGAAGACGCCAGGCACAGAAGGTCACAGGCTGCCTGATTCCATTTCTATGAAATATTCAGAATAGGCAAATCCACCGAGACAGAAAGCAGACTGGTGGCTGCCAGGGGCTGGGGGGAGAGGGAAGGAGGAGCGACTGCGAAATGGACACAGGGTTTCCTTTTTGGGTGACGAAAAGTTGTGGAACTAGACAGCACCCTGTGCATATACTGCATGCCACTGAATTGTACATTTTAAAATGATTATTTACCAGGATAAAAAAGCTGGCAGAGGCCCAATTATGTTGTGTCCAGGAACTCAATGTGCCAGGTAGATCTCATAAGCACCTGACTTATCTTGGAGTGTTTATAGAGAAGCTAAACTGCTTAAACTCAGATGATTCATAAGTGGATTTTATGGAGATATATTATGGCCATGCTTTGAAATTTAAAAAAAAATTTTTCTTACAAGCAAACCAACAGCTAAGTGTAGGGGGCAGGGTTACCAACCAGCTTCCTCCACTACAGGAAAACCCGAGCAACTCCTGTAACCCTAAGGGAATCTGATCCTCTGTGAATGGCTGCTCCAGAGCTCAAGAAAGGGCATTTTGTGAGAGGTTGCCCTATTTAACTGATGTTACCCAGTATGTTCCCAAACACTTCCAAGATACAGTTACTATACTGAAGATTCACCAAAGCCAAACCTAAGTTATGCTATGATTTTTTTTTTTTTAAAGTCACATGAACCTGTTTTGAAGGATAGTTCAGAATAGGTCAGCACATGTCACCCTAAGTGATAAGGACTAATGTTACCATGTTTCCTATGAACCCCTCCAAAGGGAAACTTTGCCTGGTGGGAAAAATAGGATCCATACTGCCTGCTTCTTTAAAGCTGCCCCTAGGAAGATATGGGTGTCAGATGCGAGCTGCTGGCTGGGCCGTGGCTGACTTATGGACCTCGAGCAGGGTGGCAGCTTCATTAGTAGCGTAGGAATTAGTTCTGTCTTTTCAGGTTAACATTTCCGAAGATCTGGCTTAGCTTTTGACAGGGGTTACTGCTCCCTTAAAGGCAGTTTTGACTAAAGGAGACACTCACAGTAAACCTCCAGCAGCATTTACTCTGTAACAGGCTGGGGTGGGGAAAAGCTTGGACAATGGAGGAAGAGAGAGTGCCGAAGTCACGTCCCAGTTCCAGATCCCGCCCCCCACCCCAGCTTTCTGGATCTCTGGAAGAGAACAGGCATGTGTGAGGGGAAGAAAATTAGGAATCCCAAAACATCCTCGGGACGGCCTTCTTTAGCTTATCGTTGGAACAAAGGTCACCAGTTCTGTATTCGGGCTCTGAGACAGACGTACACAGTGCAGCCTGGGTGTTCTGGGCCTGGAGAGGTGCCCGTCTAACCAGCCACGATGCACAGGAAAACCTGCTCAGATGCCTTCTCTGAGAAAAGGCCCTTGAGCCTAGGCTAGAACCTTCTGGTGAAAAAGGAAGGAAGCTCTTCACTTCACAAGGTTGAGTCTTCCTGCATTTCAAGTCTTAGTAAGTTCTTTATATGAATGTGAAGTCTCCCTCTCCAGAGACCATGGTTTGAAAGGCTTAGCAGCATGCTAGAGGAGTCACGGGGTTTGGGGTCAGAGGGATCTGGGCTTTGGATGTGCCCGTTCTTAAGAGCAATGAGACGCGGGCGTACAGTTTAACTTCCTTAAGCCTCAATTTTCTCACACGCAAAATGGGGGAAACAACCAACTCTAAGGATTTAACATGACAAAGTCTGTAATGTACTAGGTACAGCTCCTCCCCGCTGTCTTCTTCCTCACCCCCCTCCCCAGCCCCATGGATCGCATGGAAGCTTCCAAGCATCAGAAGACACCTATGCCGGTTCCGAGTCCTGCCTCTCCGGGTAGATACTTAGGGACGCCAGCACATACTGCCATGTGGGCCCAGGTGAAGATTCCGTGGCTCTGGGAGTGGTTACGGAGACCTCTGTCACGGGGTCTCCACAACGGGTTGGGACTCAAACTTTCACCAAGTGCTGAAAAGAAAACCTGATGCCACTCTTCAGGCTCTCAGCTAAGGTCTCGTGCACGACGTGCTGGTTTCAGAAAATTCTGACAGAAAGTAAAGAAGTCCAGCAACAAAGTCCAGAGAATGTGAAAGCTTCAGTATAAAGACAGGCTTTAGAAAAGAAAAGAATGCTTCAGTTTCTGAAAATGAGGGCTGCAAGATTTGCCCACACCTCATAAAGCATAAAGGGTAGATACAGAGTTCAAATACCTGAAATCTGAAAAATAATGATTTGATACAAAAAAGAATATATGATCTCACAAGAGACTACAGTATACCATCAATTCAATACAGAGCAAAACGATTTAGGGTGCTGCACTGATGGTGAACCCCCAGTGAGGACTCTCTTGGTACTCACGTTTTGGAGGCAAATCACCCTCTGTGCTCCCAGAACACATTCTGATGTGTGTCGAGACAGAATGTGAGCTTGTGAGGGCCACTTGGTCTTACCTGGCACAGAGCTTCTCCATTTCTGGAACCACAGGTAATATATTTAGTAAGGCAGCCTGCATGCAAAATGCCCCATGGTCTTGCAGTAGGCTTGGGAAGGAAATGATCTCAGGAAAGAGATGCTCAATATAGCGTGCTCACCTCAAGATGAACTTATTTTATTCCTTACAGCAGGGACTGAAGTGCTTTTTTAAATCTGTCAGTGGATTAGTTTCTACACCTACAAGGTACCATTTTGGAAGAGGGAAAATGGCAAAACATCTAAAAAAAGGTAACACATGTGTGGTGCCGCCCTCTTGTACTTCTCTCTCCCAAACTTGAGTGTTTTCTTACCTTTACTTTAGCACAATACATGATTGATTTAAAGAAAACGATAAAGCATTTGCCTTTCTTTGGCCAACTATAATGAGACACTGAGACAAACCACTGGAAGACAGTGCAACCCCCAAACTGTCTCCAAGGCTTCAAGAGGCCTTGTGTGTGGCCCTTTCCTCCTGACCCCTTCTGACTCTCCCTAGGTTTACTTCACATACAAGCTGGTTACTTGCTCTTTTTGTTGTTTTCTTGGTAAAAAAAAAACACGAGAACACAGCAAAATCAAGAGGGTCAAGGGACATCAGGATGACTGCGATGGCCGCAGAAGTGAGAAGGCCATGAAAAACTGGATTTCTGTGTGGTACAGGAATAGATGTTTGCAATTCTAAATCTGAGTCATTAAAAAAAAAAAAAAGTTAAATTACTCCCAGGAAAAGGTATAATTTGAAAAGGCCTGGGAATATTATTAATGTTTCAGAAATAAATTTCCAAAGGTCCCTGAGGGCAAAGGTCATGCTCTAGAGACTGCACTCTATTCCTCCTTGTATTGAATTACCTGTCTGGTTGTGGAAATGTAAGCATTAAATATGTATCTGATGACTGATTTAGAGCAAAAAACGAGATGAAATTGTTCACAAGTTTGGCACAGATGCACCCACTGAGCATCACCCCTGGCAGGCGCAAACCGTAGAACAAACTCTGTCTTGACCCCCAGGCCTGGAGCAGAGCTCTGAGGTCCAACACGTGGACCAACAGTGTGGCATCCTATGTCTTTTCTACATTTTTCTCTCCGGAGTTCTGAGATGAAAGTATGGGGCATTACAGCAATCACCGGGGATTCCCAAGCCCACTCATCTGCTGTCGACCGAAAGGTCTCTGAATTGGACCTGTTTCTTTCTTCTCTCTCCTTTCTGGAGCAGCCGTCCCTGACCCTGATGAACTATCAGGAGATACTGAGAAGACATGCCTGCTTCCTTTCGCCTTTCACCTTTGTCATCTCTAGTATTTTCTGGCATCTCGCCTACCTCGATACCATGCTGCCTTCCAGCCACTGATGGTCTCCACTTTCTCTGCCACATGCAATCCTTCCTACTTAAAAATCCATATGCAAAAAATTTAAACTCCATCCATACCTTGTATTATACACAAAAATGAACTAAAAATGGATCATAGATCTAAATGTAAAACCTAAAACTATTAAACTTCCAAAAGAAAATATAGGAGATAATCCTTCTGATCTTGAGTTAGGGAAAGATTTCTTACATAAAACACCAAAAGCAAGCTCCATAAAGGAAAAAAATTACATTTATAAATTTGATCTCTCAAAATTGAGAACTTCTGTTCTTCAAAAGACACTGTTAAGGGAGTGATAAGACAAGCCACAGACTGGAAGAAAATATTCACAATCATGGTATCTCATCAAGAACTTACATCCAGAATATATAAGGAACTCTCAAAACTCTGTAAGAAAACCAATAACGCGATAAGAAAATGGGCAGAAGATCTGAAGAGTGCTTTGCCAAAGGAGATAAGCAGATGGCAAATAAATACCTGGAAAGATGCTCAACACCACGAGGCAGAGAAGAAGTACAAAGTGAAGCTGTGAGGTAAGGCCCTGCACAACCAACAGAAGGCTAAAGGCTGACCACTCAAAGCCTTGGTGAGGATGTGAAGCAAGTGGAACTCTCAGGCACTGCTGGTGGAAATGTGAAATGGTGCAGCCACTTTGGAAGACAGTTTGGGAGTTTCTCAAAAAGTTAAACCTAATTGACTTGCAAGGAACAATCTGAAAATGAAACCAAGAAAAGAATTCCTTTTATAACAACAATTAAGAAAAAAGTACCTAGGAATAAATTTAACCAAAGATTGTAAAGGACCTGTATACAGAAAACTACAAATCATTACTGAAAGAAATTAAAGATGACCAATGTAAAGATATTCTCTGCTTATGGACTGGAAGACATAATATTGGTAATAAGATGTCAATACTATCCAAAGTGACATTCAGATTTAACATAATCCCCATCAAAACTCTCCCAGCCTCTTCACAGAGATGGAGAAGCTAATAATCAAATTAATATGGAAGGGCAAGCCCCCTGGCTCAGGCCTTGGGCCTCCCGGTGTGCCGAGCGCCAGTGCCCTCAAGGGCCCCACGTGCGAGTATCTACGGAACAACTACGCACTGTCTGGGTGCAGGGCTTGTTCTGGCTTGAGCGGGACTGGAGATCACCTGTATGGGTGAGAGCGCAGTGTGGTCTCTGAAGTCCCCGGGTTGCACAGACGGCCCCTTCCCCGTCCAAAGCCACTGATACAAGTTTCTCTGGAATCATTTGCCGGAACCAAAGGCAAAACCCTAGGGTCCTAGATCATTTCCATCAAGCACACGTTTCCCTTTTACGTAGGAACTTTTGTTTTTTAAACCAGTACCACCCCAGGCTTCCAAAGGCCACGTTTCATCTTTCCTGGATCACTACACTGAAGTATTACAATTGTCCAGCTTCCAATCTGAAATTTTATATGTATTTTGTATGGCATGGATTCTATATTGTAATGATATGCAAAAAGAAAGATGAACAGAATTGTAAATTTTATTGTTTTAAATATTATTTTATGTATGTTTAGTGATGTTTACATTTTGAAATAAAATTTATGATTCACTAAAAAAAATTTTAGATGGAAGGGCAAGGGGCCCCGAATAGCCAAAACAACCTTGAAAAAGAAGAATGAAGTGAGAAGATTCACACTTCCCAATTTCAAAACTTATTATGAAGCTACAGTAATCAAAAAAGCATGGTACTGGCCCAAGGACAGGCATACAGACCAATGGAATCACTGCCAAGTCCACTCAATGGGGAGAGAACAGTCTCTCCTACAAATGGTGCTGGAAAAACTGGACACCCATATGCAAAGAGTGAAAGTGACCCCTACCTCACACCACACACAAAAATTAACTCAAAGTGGATTAATGACCTAAATAGAAGAACTAACACTACAAAACTCTTAGAAGAAAACATGGGGAAATATCTTCAGGAACTTTGTATTAGGCAATGGATTCTTAGACTTTATACCGAAAGCACAAACAACAAAAGAAAAAATAGGTAAATTGGACTTTATCAAAATTGAAAACTTTTGTGCACATAGAGCATTATTCAGAAAGTGAAAAGACAACAAATAGAAGGGAAGAAAATATTTGGAAACCATGTAACTGATAAGGGTTGAACATATTCTGGCTATCAGAGTTTCTGTTTGGGGGATGGAAAGTTTTGGTAACGGATGGTGGTGAGGGTACTGCAACAGTGTGAATGTGATTAATCCCATTGAATGGTATGATTGGGAGTGGGTGAGATGGGAAAGTTTATGTTGTATTTTTGTTTCCATGATGGGGGAAAGAAAAAAAAAAAACAACTAAAGAGAAAATGACAGTTAAATGCAATACATGATCCTGGACTAGATCTAATAATGGAGGAAAAATGGCTCAAAAGGACATTATTGGGACACATGGAAAAAAACTGCAATACAGACAGTAAGCTTCCTATCAACGTTAAACTGCTTGAACTTGGTAACGGTACTTAAGGTGGTTACATAAGTGAACAGCCTTTTCTTAGGAAATGTACAAGGGAGTATTCAGTGTTCAAGGAGCAGTAGGTTGCATACAACCTACTCTCAAATGTTCAGAAAACAGACAGTTACACAGACAAGACAGACAGACAGAAGGATAAGGCCAATATGACAAAAGGTTCAAAGTTGTTGGATCTTGGTTTCTGGGGTAGGGGTACATGCTGGAGCTCTCTGTATGGGTTGTGTATTAATTTTGCAAATGGCCTGTAAGTTTGAAATTATTTCAAAATAAAAAGTTAAGAAAAATAGTTAAACCTATACCTACACCACAGGATCCAGCCGTTCCACCATTCATTCGTCTATGTAACACTTGTACCAAAGCGTTCAGATCAATAGGCAATAACTGGAAACAATCCAAATGTCCATCAACAGGTAAATGGGTAAACAAATTATGGCATAGCCCTATAATAAACTTCTAATCAGAAAAAAGGGAAATGAACTACTGAGACATGTGGCAACATGAATAAATCTCAAAATGAGTATGCTAAGTGAAAAAAGCCAGACCAAAAAGAAGAAAAAAAAATAGTACATACTATGGTTCCAATTATATGAAATTATTTTTAAAAAGGGGAACTAAATATAGTGACAGAAAGCAAATCAGTGGCTACGTGGGGAGAGGCAGGACAGAGGAATTACAAAGGGACACAATGTCACTTTATGTCTAGTTTACAGTTTACTCTATATCAATTATGCCTC
>JAQZBX010073876.1:0-14844 GCA_029593785.1 Cabassous unicinctus | reverse complement strand
GTTGGAAAAAAGGGACAGAGCAGGGCCGTGGTTGCACAGGGAATGGGGCTCCGGAAGCTAGTCATTCATCAAGGGTCCTTGGAGGAGTACCCAGGACCCCCAACACCACTGCCATATGCTCTGGTTGCTCTAGCCTCTCCTCCTAGCCTGGGAGTGCAGGCAAATCTCCCAAAAACACTTCCACCTTTGGTCCCCCCAGGAACATCAATCCCCTCTGAGGAAAGCCCGGCAACCCCATTAGCAAGGAAGCTCCAGTTTGCACAACCCATGTTACAAATGCCCCTCTGTGAAACACAAGGTCTGGCCCAGATTGGTGAGAATGGGATCATCCAACCTGGGAGGCCTGTATTTTACTACCAGCCCTTCACAACTACAGACCTCTTAAACTGGAAGCACCACACCCCCTCCTACTCAGAAAAGCCCCAGACTCTTATTGATCTCGTGGAATCCATTTTCCAAACCCATCATCCTACTTGGAATGATTGCCGCCACTCCTCCTGACTTTGTTTAATACGGGGGAGAGATGAAAGCCCAAAATTGGCTGCCTGAGCAGGCCCCTATTGGTGTCTTAAACCCAGAAGATTGGGAACGAGAAGTGGCACCAGAAGCTCAACTGAACTGGGACATCAAAACTGATCGGGGATGGGCTGCACTCAGCAATATCGGGTAGCACTCCTCCGAGGGGCCCAAGAAGGGGCAAAACAACCCAAAAAGATGATAAAGACAACTTTAGTTACTCAAAAGCCCAATGAATCTCTGGGAGATTTCTATGAATGGCTTTGCAAGGCCTTCAGAATCTATACCCCGTTTGACCCAGAAGCTCCAGAAAACCAGAGGATGGTGAATGCCACCTTTATTGCCCAGGCAGCAATGGACATTAAAAGAAAGCTCTGAAAATTTTTCCTCTGTAAAATACAAATTATAATAATATCTTCCTTAAATGGTTGCCATACAGACCAAATACCTAGGAAAGGAAAAACACTTAGAAGACTGCTTGACACCAGAATGAGTAAGTACTCAATGATTGTTAATACAGCATTATTGCTTGACATCACCACATGCATATCTAATAGAATGCAATGCTATCATACAAGAATTCTTGGTTCCAATAGCCATTCCACTCTTATCAATGAATTTTTCAATATTTCGCAATGCATGTAGTTTGGCAGGTTGCTATCTAATAAATTGTTCCAGCTTTCCTATGGGTAACCATTGAGCCAGGTTTCAGCCAACTTATCTAGCAAAGAAATATTACCATTTAGTCTGCTCATGCTAATACACTCAACCCAGAATATGTGATAAGCACACCCACTGGATATATTTTGCCCAATTTATAATGTTATTTCTTCCATTGTTTAGTCCACCAGTATCTTGATCTTTCCTTATCAGTGTTCTCTGCTTTAACCTATCTCCTGTGAGACGGTCTGTTTGAAGGTAATATAAAGAAATGCAATTGATTTTTGTATTTATATTTATACTAAGTATTCACATTATTTTCTATGATCTTTAATATTTCCTGTGGAGACAATTCCATCATCTATGAATAATGAGAGTTTAGTATTTGATTTCTTTTATTGTCTGACTGTGCACATGAAAAGACTCTTAAATTCCTTTGCTTTCAGGTAAATCCAAATCACAACGAGAATTAGATACTTTTTCATGCCTAATAGAATGTCTACTGTCTCAGTTTCCTAGTGGCTCTCTTTCCATCTGACTTTTAACCTGCTTATGAGTGACTCCAGTAATCTGGATTAAATCTCACCTGATTCACTTGGGCCACAACATAACTGAAGTAACCATAATAAAAGGTCCTCTTTATAATGGGGCTACACCCATAGGGACGGGTTAAGAAACACAAATCATTAGTGTTTTTATACACTAGTATTGAGCAATCTGAAGTGGAAAGGGGAAAATTCCATTTACAATAGTGACTAAAAGAATCAAACGTTTTGGAATAAACTTAACTACAGAGGTAAAGCACTTTCATTCAGGAAACTGCAGCTCATTGGTAAAAGCAATTAAAAAAAGACCTAAATAAATGGAAGAATCTTCTGTGCTCATGGATTGGAAGACTAAATATCATTAAGAGGGCAATTCTACTCAAATTGATATACAGATTCAATGCAATCCTGATAAAAATTCCACCAACACTTTTTTAAAAAGTGGAAAACACAATTTTCAATTTTATTTAGAAGGGTAAGTGGCCCTGATTATCAGAAACATCTTAAAAAGGAAGAGAGATGTTGGAGGACTCTCACTTCTGGACTTTAAATCATATATCCCAGGTACAGTGGTAAAAATAGCATGCTACTGGCATAAAGATAGACACATAGACAAATGGAACTGAACTCATGTTTCAAAAACAGAATGTCACATCTATGGTCAGTTGCTTTTGACAAGGATGTCAAACCCACCCAGCTGGGGAAGAACAGTCTATTCAATAACTGGTGCTGGGAGACTGCATATACATAGCCAAAGAAAGAAAGAATACCACTATCTCACACCATATACAAAAATTAATGAAAAATGGATAAAAGCCTAAATATGAAAGCTAGAACCATAAAGCTTCTAGAAGAAAATTTGGGGAAACATCTTCAGGACCTGGTGGTAAGTGGTGGATTCTTAAACGTTACACCAAAAGTGGATGCAACCAAATAAAACATGGATAAATCAGACCTCCTCAAAATTAAAGTCTTTTGTGATTCAAATTACTTATCAGAATGTGAAAAGGCAGCCCATTCAATGGGAGAAAATATTTGGAAACCCCATATCTGATAAGCATTTGATTTCCACGCTATATAAAGACATCATACAACCTAACAATAAAAGAGTAAGCAATCTACCAAAAGAGTGGGGCTCCTGAGGGCTCTTGAGACAACCAGACACTATAGTCAGGGCAAATGGCTCAAGGGTTTTGTGCCTTGACATTGGACCCTACTTTGGAATGTATGCTTCCAGGGGACAAAGGTGGACTCAGGTGTAGTTTCCCTACACACGGCTCTTCTGTTCTTCTATTTGGACCTATAACTAGTACTAGAGTTGGTAGATGTACATCCAGGAGACTTAAATCTTTGGGCTGTCCATGTGTCAGCAGGGCCCTAAATCTCAACAGAGTTGCAACACCTACTCTTCAGTTCATTGGTCTCACCCAGGACAATTAACAAGGAGGTGATGATGGACAACTGCCATACCAAGGAAATGAGAGGGTCTACAACTGCAAGCAAGAGAGTCCCATCCATCAGCAGTAATGGATCACAGTCCCCTTTCAATTAGAGGCAGAGTGGACATCACCATTCCAGAATACTCTGGAATACTTAAGAAATGAACTGTGGACTAAAGTAGACTTACTGGTATTCTACTATAGACTTACTGTGATTCTAGCAATGGAAGAAATTATATCATTGATGTGGAGGCAGTGGCCACTGGAGGTTCTGAGGGCAGGGAGAAGGAAAAAGATTTTTAACATGGGGGCAATTTTAGGACTTGGGATTTGTCCTGAATGACATTGAAATGAATGATACAGGCCATTATATATCTTTCCATAACCTAAAGAATTGGGAGTGAAAGAATGTAAACTGCAATGTAAACTTTAATCCACACTTAGTGGCAATGCTCCAAAATGTGTTAATCAAGTGCAATGAATGTACCTCACTAACAAAGGATGTTGTTAATGTAGCAAAATGTGGGAAGTGTGAGGAGAGGGGCATATGTGAATCCCCATATGCTTTTAAGTAACATTTATGTAACTTAAGTATCTTTAAAAAGGTAGGTGTAATATGGTGGCATTTTTCGGACATTGGTAATGAAAAATTTTTATAATGGAGGTGGTGATGTTAGCAAGATATTGTAAAAGCAATAAATGGCACTAAAATTTTAAATGTATAGTTAAAATGGCAAATTTTATGGTATATATATGTTACCACAAGGAAAAAAGGAAGAGATTAACATGATTAAATATAAAATAAGTGACCTGGAATATAAATAGTATATAAATTAGAGGAAGTGAATGTTGGGCCTCATTAAGTGAGTTAATTTATGTAACAAATGGAACAGTGTAAGCACTTTTATATATAATACTATTAAAATTTTTTATGGAGTTGGGATTTAAGCTGGCTCATGAAACAATGGAGGGTCTGTTCATTCATTCATTATGCATTCACTCATTGCAAAAGAACTTGCAGTGTATTTGCAAAGTACTTTTCAAGTACATACTAAACTCTGGAGGTGAAATGGGGTCAAGACACATTAGGGTCCAGGGGCAAGATGGCATTAGTTTAGGATGACACTCACTAACACACTCTCACAGGACAGCTGATTGGGGACAGGATCCCACCTGAGTGGTCTGTGCTGGGTGTGCATGGAGTGAGAACCTTGGGGACATTGATCTGGAGGGAGCTGGACAGTGACATGGATTGCTCAGGAAAGAATTGTGCTGCTAGTTTGTCTCTTCTTTGTTGTGCTTCTTCTTACATGATTTCCCATTCTCTATCTATATTGATTATGTCTCCCAATGCTATCTCTTTTCCTTCCTTCATCTCTCTACATTCTGCTTTCTGTTGTGGTTCTTACATACCACCTTTTTTCATTAGCCGACAACTTCAAGGGTGTCAATTTCTATTCAATCTATTCTGTTTTCTTCTTTATTATTATTATTAACTTTTTCATTTCATCCCTTACTTTACTAATTCTCTCCTCATCATTCTGGCATTCTAAATCATTATATATAATTTCCTCTACTTGGTTTCCCAGGCCATTGTAGGTACTCCACTTTTTTTCCTATTACTCTACACTACATGAGTTAAATATTCATTTTACTAAGTCTTATATGGCCCTTCTTCTAACTTTTATCAATATTACTGCTATCCTCCTTTTCTCATATCTTTTGATTCCTCTGTCCAAAGTGTTTTGCCTTCAAAGGAACATAGAAGCAAGGAAATAAAATAAGAAGAACAAAGCATCAAAGAGAAAACTTCACACACACAGAGGCACCAGCTTAATATAACTCTAGAGGAGAGAAAGAAGCTAATCAACTGAATAAACCCATCACAATAAAATGATAGAGGGAAAGAAAAAAATTTAAGAACACACTGAGAAACAGGAAGACATGGACGAGTCCAACGAACAAACTAAAAACCAGGAAGAGATGCAGAACATTGAACAACTAATCAAAGCTTTCCAAACAAATATCATGGACCAACTTAATGAAGTGAAGGAAGAGATTAAGGATATTAAGGAGACACTGGGAGAACATACTGACGAAAGTGTAATCATACCTAAAAAGATAACAGATATGAAGGTGATCAATGGTACAATCCAAGAAATCAAAAAGATACTGGATTCACATAACACCAGATTTGAACAAGCAGAAGAAAGAATTAGTGATGTGGAAGACAATACATCTGAAATCAAACAGATAGTAGAACAGATAGATAAAAAGATAGAAAAAATCCAGCAGGGACTTAGGACACAAACACAACAACACAGAACGTACAAACTATGAATTGCAGGCATCCCAGAAGGAGAAGAGAAGAGAAAGGGAACAGAGGGAATGTTGAAAGAAATAATGGCTGAAAACTTCCTAACCCTATTGAGAGAGATGGATGTACATGTCCAGGAAGCACAGTGCACCCTAAATAGTATAAATCTCAACAGACCAACTCCAAGACATATGCTTGTCAAAATATCCAATGCTCAAGACAAAGAAAATACTCAAGGCAGCAAGAGAAAAGAGAACCATCAAATACAAGGGAAGCACAATAAGATTAAGTGCTGATTTCTCATGTGACACCAGGGATGCAAGGAGAAAGGGCTATGACATAGTCAAAGTACTAAAAGAAAAAAATTCCACCCATGAATTCTCTATCCAGCAAAAGTGGCACTCAAAAATGATGAAGAGTCCAAAATATTCACAGATAAACAGAAATTAAGAGAGTATGCCAATAAGAAACCTGCACTTCAAGAAATACTAAAAGAAGTTCTATAAATTAAAAGGGAAAAACAGGGGAGAGAGGGTTGGAGAAGAGTGTAAGAACAACTACAAAGACAAAAAGAGAAATAAAAACAACATATGATATACATGAACCCAAAGAAAATTTGGCTGATGTAAGAAATTTGTTGCGAGTAATAGCACTGAATGTTAATGCATTAAACTCACCACTCAAGAGACACAGATTGGCAAAATGGATAAGGAAATATGATCCAACAATATGCTGTCTAAAGAAACTCACCTTCAACCTAGGGATTCAAGGAGGCTGAAAGTGAATGGATGGAAAACAATTTTAAAAGCTAACAATAGCCAAAAAAGGGCAAGAGTAGCTATCCTAATATCAGGCAAAATAGACTTTAAATGCAAAACTATTGTAAGAGACAAAGATGGACACTATATATTAGTAAAAGGGGTAAACTCTCAGGAAGAGAGAACAGTCATAAACATTTATGCACCTAATTGGGGTGCTGCAAAATACATGAGGCAAACTTTGGATAAAGTAATGGGGAAATAAATGCCTCTACAATTATAGTGGGGGTTTTTAATACACATTATCATCATTAGATAGAATATCAAGACAGAGAATCAATTAAGAAACAAAGGCTCTGAATAACACATTAGAGGGCCTGGACCTAATAGACATATACAGAACACTACACTCAAATACAGCAGGATTTACATTCTTCTCAAGTACACATGGATCATACTCCAAGATAGACGATGGGCTAAGCCTCAGAATGACTCTCAATGAATTCAGAAAGATTGAGGTTATACAAAGTAATATCTCCAATCACAATAGAATGAAATTGGAAATCACTAGGAGCCAGAGAAACAGATTAGGCACAAAGATATGGAAGTTAAACAACACACTCTTAGACAAACAGTGGGTCAAGGAGGAAATGTTAAAAGATATCAGTAACTTCCTTGGAACTAATGAAAATGACAACACAACATATCAAAACCTATGGGATGCAGCAAAAGCTGTCCTGAGAGGGAAGTTCATAGCAATAAACACATATATTAAAAGAGAAGAAAGAGCTAAAATTGAATACCTAACTGCACACCTGGAGGAATTGGAAAAACAGCAACAAACTAAATCTAAAGGAAGTAGAAAGAATGAAATAACAAAGATTAGAGCAGAACTAAATGAAATGGAGAATAAGAAAGCACTGAAAAAAATAAGCAAAACCAAAATCTGGTAATTCGAGAAGATCAGAAAATTGACAAACCCTTAGCCAGATTAACAAAGAAAAAGAGAGAACAGATGCAAATACACAAAATAAGGAATGAGCAAGGGGATATCACTACTGACCCCACAGAAATAAAGAGTATCATAAGTTGATCCTTTCAAAATTATATGCCAAAAAGAATGATAATTTAGAGAAAATGGACAAATTTTTAGAAACTCACAAACAGCCTACATTGATGAAAGAAGAAATTGATGAACTCAGCAGTCCAATTAAAAGTAAAGAGATAGAATCAGTCATCAAAAACCTGCCAACTAAGAAGAGCCCAGGACCAGATGGCTTCAGAGGTGAATTCTACCAAACATTCCGGAAAGAGCTAACACCAATTCTTCTTAAGCTCTTCCAAAAAATAGAAGTATAAAGAAAATTGCCTAACTCATTCTATGATGCCAACATTAGCCTAATACCAAAGACAAGCAAAGATACCACAAAAAAGAAAAATTACAGACCAATTTCTCTAATGACCCTAGATGCTAAAATCCTCAACAAAATACTTGCTAATCACATTCAACAACATATCAAAGGATTATACTCCATGAACAAGTGAGTTTCATCCTAGGTATGCAAGGATGTTCAATATAAGAAAAGCAATTGAGAGAAAAAAAATCAAATGATCATCTCTATAGATTCAGGAAAAGCATTTTACAAAACACAGCACCCTTTCCTGATAAAAACACCACAAAAGGTAGGAATAGAAGGAAACTTTCTGAACAAGATAAATGGTATATATGAAAAACCCAAAGCTAGCATTATATTCCATGGTGAAATCCTAAAGCCTTCCCTCTGAGATTGGGAACAAGACAAGGATGCCCACTATCACCACTCCTATTTAACATTGTCTTAGAAGTACTTGCTGAAGCACTGAGGCAAGTAAAAGATATAAACGGCATCCAAATTGGAAAAGAAGAAGTAAAAATGTCATTATTTGCAGACAGCATGATCCTATAGGTAGAAAGCCCTGAGAAATCTACAAGCTTCTAGAACTTATAATGGAGTTCAGTAATGGCACAGGCTATAAGATCAATGCTCAAAAATCAGTCGCATTTCTGTACACCATTAATGACCAATTGAGGAGGAAATCAAGAAAAAAAATACCATTTACAATAGTAACTAAAAGATTCAAATACCTCGCAATAAATTTAACTAAAGATGCAAAGGACTTATATACAGAAAACTACACAACACTGTTAAAGAAAATCAAAGAAGACTTAAATAAATGGAAGAATATTCCCTGTTCATAGATAGGAAGTTAAACAGCATCAAGATGTCTATCCTACCAAAATTAATCTACAGATTTAATGCAATCCCAAAAAAATCAAGCATGCATTTTTTAAGGAACTGGAAAAGCTAACCACAAAATATATTTGGAAAGGTAAGAAGCCCGGAATTGCCAAAGACATATTGAAAAAGATAAATGAAGTTGAAGGTATCACAGTACCTGACTTTAAATCATCCTTCAAAGCTACAGTGGTCAAATCTGAATGCTATTGGAACAAGGATAGACATACTGACCAATGGAACAGAATTGAGAGTTCTGATTTAGATTCTCACATAAACAATCATTTAATATTCAACAAGACCACCAAGCCCACTCCGTTGGGAAAGAATTGCCTCTTCCACAAGTGGTGCTTGGAGAACTGGATATCCATATCCAAAAGAATGAGAGGAACACCATCTCACTCCTTATACAAAAATCAACTCCAGATGGATTAAAGATCTAAATATAAGATCCAAAACCATAAAGACCTTGGAAGATAATGTAGGCAAGCATCTACAGGACCTTGTAATAGGAAACGGTTTCATGAACTTCACTCCCAAAGCACGAGCAGCAAAAGAAAAAAATAAATGGGATTTCATCAAAATTAAAAACTTCTGCACTTCGAAGGATGTTATCAAGAAAATAAAAAGGCTGCCTATCCAATGAAAGAAAATATTTGGCAACCATATATCTGATAGGATCCTAATAACCTGCATATATAAAGAAATCCTACAACTCACAAATAAAAAGACAAACAACCCATTTACAAAATGGGCAAGTGACCTGAAAAGACACTTCTTCAAGGAAGAAATACAAATGACTAAAAAACACGTGAAAAAATGCTCAACATCACTAGCTATTAGGGAAATGCAAAGCAAAACTACAATGAGATACCATCTTACACCCATTAGAATGCCAGATATTTAAAAAAAAACAGCAGACTATAAGTGTTGGAGAGGATGTGGAGGAATTGGAATCCTCATCCACTGCTGGTGACATTGTGGAATGGTCCAGCCACTGTGGAGGATAGTTTGGCAGTTCTCAGAAATCTAACAATAGATCTTCCATATAATCCAGCGATTCCACTGCTGGGTATATACCCAGAAAAATTGAAAGCAAAGACACGAACAAATATATGCAAACCAATGTTCATAGTGGCATTGTTCACTATTGCCAAAACTGGAATCAACCCTATTTACCATCAGCAGATGAATGGGTAAACAAAATGTGGTACATACATATAATGGAATATTATTCAGCTGTAAGAATGAATAAAGTGCTAACACATGTAATAACATGGATGAATCTTGAAGACGCTTTGTTGAGTGAAGCAATCCAGGGATTGAAGGATGAACAGTACCTGACCTCACTGATATGAATTGAGGAAAATGAGACATCTCTGAGAACCATTGTCTGAAAGATAGTTTAACAAGAGAGAGAAAGAGAAGAGAAGGTTTTGAACCATCACCTATACGGGCATAATCTATAGTAAAGTGTTACAGTATAGTTGCATATTGAAGGTTAGGACAGGTGGGTAGTGATATTACTGGGTTTGGTGGTGCAGATTTGACATTTGGGTAGATTTTGAAGGGTGGGTTAGAATACACAGGATAGTGGGGGGAGAGATGGGAGAGGGCCCAGGTGAACACAAGATTTCTTGGTATGAGGTTGAAAGTGGAGGAGTGTGAATGCTCTTATGCCAATATGACAAGGGAGTGTCACTGGTTTAGGGTGTCAATTGGGGGTCATTCAGGATGGGGCACATCTGGAGTAGGCTTCTGGGGAGTGTGTGAGTGTTCATCCTGTCATGATGTGTTCTGTCAGTGGGTGGAGACCCACACAGTGAGTGGGAAAGAGATGGACCCCCATCTTTGGGAGAACCAATTCACTCAGAAACAGACAGGTGGGCATCTCTTATTATCAAAGGTGGATCCTAAAGGGGAGGACAATCAGCGTGTGTTGCATGTAACTATTAATCTTGTCATCCAATGAGTCAAGACAAGGGGCTGTCATGTGCCCCAGCGGGATAGGGCAGGAGGAACAGAATAGATTAAACAGGGGGTATTTAGCGGTCAAGGGAACTGTTTTTCTTTATCTTAGAGTGATGGACACAGGACATGGTAAATATTATCAAAATTATTAAATTGTACTATCTAATATATAAACTATACTGTAAACCATTGTCAATGTTTAGTAGCTTTGTTTCACTATCTGTATAACAGTTATAACAATGCTACCATCCACATAGAAAAGGTATTAATATGGGGTGAGGAAAGGGGGAGGAGGTTGGGTATATGAGAGTCTGTAGTATTCTGTGTGTGACTTTGCTGTAACCTAAACTTCTTTGAAAATAAATGAAAATTTGGGAAACACTGGGAGGTGAGAGGAGGAAGGTGCCACAGTATAGACTGGACACCCGATAGTGCAGTGATAAAAAGGAAAATGTAAAAAAAATTTTTTTTAATTTTTCCCGATTTTTTGAATATCCTAATGCTGTAATTTTATTTCATTTTTAGTGCTTTTTTTTTAGTTTTTATGTATTTTATATCTTACCTTTAAACTTATCATTATTATTTCATTTTCCTATTAACTGTATTTGGCTATTATATGGGCTTCATCTTTAAGGAAGGTTTAGATCACAGAAGTGTTACAGTGGAGGCAGGAGATGATCATTGGTGGGGGGGTGTCAGGGATGGGGCTTTCATGGGAGGAAGTTTACCTTAATATTCATAAAAATATATAAAATTGTTCAAATGATCAAGGGGTGGGGCATGGTCACAGTGGGTGGAGAATCATTCAATAAATGAGAGAATATTGAAAACCCAGCCTGGAGAGCTCTGCCACATTCTCCAAGGGAACAGCAACTGTCCTGCAAGTGCAGGGGCAGTGTCTGGCTAAAGATGATGGTCCACTGATGTGTTCTTGTTATTGAGGACTAGCCTTATTAGTCTTTGCTCTTAAAATTGAAATTTAGGCTATTGTTATGGGGTGCCTAAGGGTTGCCACATGAGAGCCTCCTTTTTGCTCAAATGTGGCCATTCTCTAAGCCAAACTCAGCATATGAATGCATTATTTTCCCCCAGTGTGGGATGTGACTCCCGGGGGGAGCTTCCCTGGCAAAGAGGGATTACTACCAAGTGCCAACTGGCAATACAACTGGAAAAAGACCTTGAATAAAAGGGGGAAAAGGTAAAGACAAATGAGTTCATATGGCTAAGAGACTTCAAAGAGAGTCAGGAGTTCATCCCAGAGATAACACTTATGCACACCTTAGTAGGATCTCATAGAACACCAAAGTGGATATCACCCCAAACAGAGGGGCTCCTGAGGGCTCTGGAGACACCCAGGTCCTGTATAAAGTATGATAGCTCTAGAGATTGATGCATTATCAGTGGGCTATACTTTGGAATCTGTGCTCCTGAGCGTGACAGAGTTGGACTCAAGTAAGTCCTCCCTGCATATGGTCCATCAGTTCCTTCTATTCAAACCTATATGTGGTGCTGGAGATTGTAGGTGTACTTCCAGAGATGGGAGCCTTTGGCCTGTCCATGTGCCAGCTGTGCCTGGAATCTCAGTGGAGCTGCAACTCCTACTCTACAGCTCAATGGACTCACCCAAGACACCTGGTGGGGAGATGATGATGGACAACGGCCATCTCAGGAAATGGAAAGAGTCAGCAGGTGAAGGCAGGATAAACCCATCCAGCTTATCCATGGTATATAAGCCCCCTCTCACTTGGATGTGGAGTGGGCATCACCATCCCAGACTCCTCAGGATTGGAGGAAGAGCTATGGACTAGAGTGTACTTACTGGTATTCTGTTGTAGACTTATTGTGATTCAAGCAATGGAAGAAATTACATTGATGTGGATTCAGTGGCCACCAGATGCTATTAGGGCAGAGAGAGGGAAATGCAGTTGTAATGCAGGGGCTTTTTCAGGACTTGTGAATTATCCTGAGTGACATTACAACAGCAGATACAGGCCATTTTATATCAGCATATAACGTGAAGAATTGTGTGGGAGAGAGTGTGGTCTACAATGTGAACTATCATCCATGCTTAGTGGCAAAGCCCCAGGATGTGTATATCCAGTGTAGGTGATATGCCACAGTAATGAAAGATGTTTATGTGGGAGGTTATGGGAGGTGTGGGAGGTGGGGAACATGGGAATCCCTGTAATTTTTGTGTAACATTTATGTAATCTAAGCATCTTTTAAAATATTTTTTAAAAGCATTAAAGATATGCTCAAGAAAGGCAAAAAAAAGAAAAAAAAAAAAGGCAGGTTAAGTGCCAGCCCTCAGGAAACTTGGGATAAAGGGAGGACAATAATCTACTGGATAAAATAAATATAGATTATTATCAATGCTTGGTAGAAATTTTAAAAAGACTTTTATAATCACTTATAAGAGGGTAGGGATCTACTTTATGTAGATCTACTTTTATCTGAGTGATCATATGATATTCAGACTAAGACCTAAAGGATGAAAAAGATCCAGCCATGCAAAGTATTAAAGAGACAAAACCGAGCATGGGGAAGTGTGAAAAAGGAAGTTATTTTGGAGCCTTGTAGGCTAGACAGGGTTTTTATTTCATCCACAACCTCTCTATACATAAAGGGCAGACAATAGTGTGATAGGGTGGGAGAAGGGAAGAAGCATCAGGATGAGCAAGGCAGTTCATGGACAAGTGAATTCAGCAGCCTGACATAGAGGGTAGTTGTGGAGGAAACAGAAGGAGATAAGCTTGGAGTCCAAGATTCAAGCTACATTATGAAGGGCTACATTTAGCTTCAACTTATATTTCCTATAGGCAATACTGCATTGTTGATTATCAGAAGAATCTTTGGTGAAATTAAAACTGTCCAACATTTGAGAGTAGGGAATGCAAAAATATGTAAAATATGGTCCCTACTGATTTTACTGAATCAGTCCTAAAAGTTGTGTCTTAGGAATTTGACTGATCTGTGAACAATAAACAAGTTTAAGAAAATTTTGCTGGGCCATTAGTCCTGGATATGTTCTTTGCCACTTGTCCTCCTGTCTCCCCAACAATATTGACCCATCCCCTGTGATATCACTTAGTCCCTTTTTCTGACTTCCCTTTGGCACATAAGCATGGTCTCCTCACTATGTCTAATCTAACACTAAGTAAACAGCCTCTAAGAAGCCATGTGGTTCTCTAAAACTGACCTTTCTACTTTCAGAGTTAAGCTACTTGGAAGAGTCTAGCATATCCCCTTTCCCTATATCCCAGGCTCTCATTTAAATCATCATTATCTGGCTCACCATGATCTTAAACTCACTTCACATTAGCCAACCCCTACACTGAAATTGCTCCCCTAAAGTTACCAGTTACATCAAATTCTCAAATATAATGCAGACATTTTCCTTTTCTTATTCCTGTTCTTATTTTTTCCCTGATTTTCCAGTGTTTTATATTGATTTGATAATACTTGATCCTACTTGATGTCATCCTTTCTGCTATCCCTCCTAACTCTCTTTTTAGTCTTTCTCAGCTAACTCTATCTCTATTTACCCCATATATATTGATGTTCCAAAGAATTCAAGCTCCTACCCATTACCCTGTCCTCTCTATGAATGACTTCATACAAAACTATAGTTTAAACTCAATCTTCCAGGGAGTCACATCTAGCCCAGAACACTCTCCTGAGCTCCTCATCTGAATTTCCAACCGGAATCTCATGGTACCTCAAATTAAACCACTTCCTCCAAAGTTCTGACCCTCTCTTTCTGGTCAGAAAGAATGTTTCTATCTGTCTATTGTTTAAGGCAGAAACCTGGAAGATTTCCTTGACATCTCCCCTTCACCCTTATATATTTATTAGTAAAGGAGCCATGGCAATTCTACTTCCTAAATAAATTTTCTTAATTTAACCCTGCTTATTTTTCCTGTTGCCCTAGTATTAGCCAAGGTTTTCATTGCTTATTTCCTGGATATCTGACACCACTTTCCAACTGGTTCCTTTTCCTTTAGACTATAATACTTCAAATTTATCCTCTACACTGCAGGTAGGATTATCTTTATAAAATGAAAATTTGCCAATGTTATCTTGTTAGAAATTGTAATCTAAGAATTACAATTGCATCTTAATTTATTCAATCTATTTAAGATTAATTTTTATTTAATGCAAGAAAATTTACAAACTTTTCTTCAATATACCTCCATTTCCTTCTCCTTTCTTATTGTCATATATTATTTAAAAACTTCAATACAATGTTATAATTATTGCTTTATAGAATCTCACATAGTTTAAAGAAAATAATAAAGAAGAAAATATGCAACTAAAGAATCTACTATTTTAACTGACATTATTATTATTATTATTATTATT
>JAQZBX010073875.1:0-14842 GCA_029593785.1 Cabassous unicinctus | reverse complement strand
ATGCAAGGATAGTTCAACATAAGAAAATTCATAAATGTAATACACCACATAAACAGATTGAAAGAAAAAAACACATGGTCATCTCTATAGAAGCAGAAAAAGCATTCAACAAAATACAACACCCTTTCCTGATAAAAACACTGCAAAGTTAGGAATAGAAGGAAACTTTCTGAAAATGAAAAAGGGTATATATGAAAAACCCAAAGCTAACGTCATATACAATGGTGAAAGCCTAAAAGCCTTCGCTCTGAGATTGGGAACAAGACGAGGATGCCCACTATCACCACAACTATTTAACATTTTCTTAGAAGTACTTGCTCAAGCACTGGGGCAAGAAAAAGATGTAAAAGGCATCCGAATTGGAAAATAAGAAGTAAAAATTTCATTATTTGCAGATGACATGATCCTATACACAAAAAGCCCTGAGAAATCTACATCATACCTTCTAAAACTTATAGAGGAGTTCAGTAATGTCGCAGGCTATAAGATCAATGCTCAAAAATTAGTAGCATTTCTCTACACCAATAGTGAGCAATCTGAGGAGGATATCAAGAAAAAAATACCATTTACACTACTAAGTAAAAGAATCTAATACCTAGGAATAAATTTAACTAAAGATGTAAAATACTTATATACAGAAAACTACACAACACTGTTAAAGGAAATCAATAAAGAAATCAAAGAAGACTTAAATAAATGGAAGAATATTCTGTGTTCATGGATAGGGAGATGAAACATCATCAAGATGTCTATCCTACCCAAACTAATCTACAGATTTAATGCAATCCCAATAAAAATCAACACTGTATTTTTTAAGGAATTGGAAAAACTAACTACAAAATTTATATGGATGGGTAAGAAGGCCCAAATCACCAAAGGCATATTGAAAAAGAAAAATGCAGTTGGAGGTATCACACTACCCGACTTTAAAACATACTACAAAGCTACAGTGGTGAAAAACACATGGTATTGGCACAAGGATAAACACATTGACCAATGGAACTGAATTGAGAGTTCTGATATAAATCCTCACATATACATCATCTGATATTCGACAAGACTACCAAGCCTATTCAGTTGGAGACAATGGCCTCTTCAACAAGTGATGCTTGGAGAACCTGATATCCATATCCAAAAGAATGAGAGAGGAACACCATCTCACACCTTATACAAAAATCAACTCAAGATGGATCAAAGATCTAAATATAAGAGCCAAGATCATAAAAACCTTGGAAGATAATGTAGGGAAGCATCTATAGGAACTTGTAATAGGAAATGGTTTCATGGACTTCACACCCAAAGCACGAGCAGCAAAAGAAAAAAATAGATAAATGGGATCTCCTCAAAATTAAAAACTTCTGCACCTCAAAGGATGTTATCAAGAAAATAAAAGCAGTCAACCCAATGAGAGCAAATATTTGACAACCATATATCTGATAGGAGCCTAATATCCTGCATAGATAATGAAATCCTACAACTCAAAAATAAAAAGAATTACAACCCATTTAAAAAATGGGCAAGTGACCTGAAAAGACACTTCTCCAAAGATGAAATGCAAATGGCTAAAAAGCACATAAAAAAATGCTCACCATCTCTAGCTATTAGAGAAATGCAAATCAAAACTACATTGAGATACCATGATACACCCATTAGAATGGCAGCTATTAAAAAAAACAGCAGACTATAAGTGTTGGAGAGGATGTGGAGGAATAGGAACCCTCATTCACTGCTGGTGGGATTGTGGAATGGTTCAGCCACTGTGTAGGACAGTTTGAAGGTTACTCAAAAAACTAACTATAGATCTTCCATATGATCCAGTGATCCCACTGCTGTGTATATACCCAGAAGAACTGAAAGTAAAGACATGAACAGATATATGCACACCAATGTTCTTAGTGGCATTGTCCACTATTGCCAAAATTGGAACCAACCCAGGTGCCCATCAACAGATGAATGGATAAACAAAATGTGGTACATACATACAATGGAATATACTCAGCTGTAAGATGGAATAAAGTGCTAACACACAGGATAACATGAATGAATCTGGAAGACTTTATGTTGTGTGAAGCAAGCCAGGCATTGAAGGATGAACAGTACATGACCTCACTGATATGAATTAAGGAAATTGATCAGTCTCTGAGAACTATTGTCTAAAACATAGGTGTACAAGAAAGAGAAAGAGAAGAGAATGTTGTGAGCCATAACCCATATGGACTATACCTATGGTAAAATGATAGAGTGTAGTTGTGTATTGAAGGGATAGGACAGGAGGGTAGTGATATATTGGGTTGGGTGGTGCAGGGTTGACAGGTGGGTAGATTGGGAAGTGTGGGTTGGAATACCCAGGATACTGGAGGGAGAGATGGGAGAGGGACCAGGTGAACACTTGGGATTTGTGGGTATGAGGGTGGAAGTACAGAGGTGGGAATGCTCTTATGACAATATGACAAGGAAGTGTCACTGCTTTAGGGTGTTGGTTGGGGGGACATTTGGGACAGGGTGCATCTGGAGCAGACTTCTAGGGAGTTTGTGAATGTTCATCCTGTCATAATGTGTTCTATCAGTGGGTGGAGACCAACACAGTGAGCAGGAAGGAGATGGACTCCCATCTTTGGGAGGATTGATTTGCCCAGAAATAAACAGGAAGGGCAGTTACTAATAGTGGAAGTACATGACCTCATGTTGCACGTAACCATGAATCTTGTAATAGAATGAGTCAAGCCAGTGGGTCTTCGTGGGTGGGCCCCGGGGGGTGGGGAAGGAGGAACAGAATAGTTCAAATGGGGTATTTAGTGGTCAGTGGAAATGTTTTTCATTACTTCACAGTGATGGACACAGGACATGGTCAATATCATCAAAATTTATAAAAGTATATGGTCAAAATGCAAACCATACTGTAAACCATTGACAAGGATTAGTAGCTATATTTCACTACCTGTAAATCAATTATAACAATGCTACTATTCACATACAAAAAGGTTTTAAAATGGGGTGAGGAAAGGGGTAGAAGTTTGGGTATATGAGAGTGTCTTGTATTCTGTGTGTGACTTTGCTGTGACCTAAAACTCCTTTGAAAATTAAATGAAAAATAGTGAGACACTGGAGAGTAAGAGGGGGAAGGTGCCATGGTACAGACTGGACACCAGATATTGCAGTGATAAAAGGCAAAATGTCAAAAAAAAATTTTTTTTTTAAATTTTTCTCATTTTTTGAATAACCCAGTCCTTTAATTTAATTTAAATTTATTTTTAGTTTGTTTTCTTTTAAGTTTTCATGTATTTTATCTCTTACATTTAAACAACATTATTATTTCATTTTCCTATTAATTGTATTTGGCTGTTGTATTTGCTTCATCTTTAAAGAAGCTTTGGATCACAGAAGGGTTACAACTGGAGTGGGAGAAGATCATTTGTGGGGGGTGTCAGGGACGGGGGTTGCATGAGAGGAAGTTCACCTGAAAATACATAAAAGGTATATAAAATTATTCAAATGCTCATGGGGCATGGCCACAGTGGGTAGAGAACCACTAAATAAATGAGAGAATACTGAATTCCCATCTTGGAGAGCTATGCCATATTCTCCAAGGGAGTAGCAACAGTCCCCCAAGTGCAGGGACAGTGTCTGGCAAAGGAGGATGATCCACTGATGGGCTCTCATTATTGATGACTAGCCTTATGAGTCTTTGCTCTTAAAATTCAAACTTAGCCTATTGTTATGGGGTTCCTAAGGGTTGCCTCCTGAGAGCCTTCTTGTTGCTCAAATGTGGCCTCTCTCTAAGCCAGTCTCAGCATATGAATGCATTGCCTTCCTTCCAGTGTGGGACATGACTCCTGGGCATGAGTCTCCCTGGCAATGAGGGATTACTAACAAGTGCCAACGGGCAATATGACTGGAAAAAGACCTCAAATAAAAGGGGGAAAAGCTAAAGACAAATGAGTTCATATGGCTAAGACTTCAAAGTGAGTCAGGAAGTCATCCCAGAGGTAATGCTTATGCACATCTCAATAGGACCTCATAGGCTTCCAATGTGGATATCACCCTAAACAGAGGGGCTTCTGAGGGCTCTAGAAACACCCTGGTCCTATATCAGGGCAGATAGCCCCAGAGTTTCATGCCTTATCAGTGGGCCCTACTTTAGAATCTGTGCACATGAAAGTGACAGAGTTGGACCCAAATATGTCTTCCCTACACGTGGTCCATCTGTCCCTTCTATTCAAACCTATATGTAGTGCTGGAGTTTGTAGGTGTACTTCCAGAGACCAGAGTCTTTGGGCTGTCCATGTGCCAGCTGGGCCTGGAATCACAGTGGAGCTGCAACTCCTACTCTACAGCTCAATGGACTCACCCTGGACACCTGGTGGGGAGATGATGATGGACAACGTCCATCCCAGGGAATGGAGAATGTCTGCAGCTGCAGACAGGACAATCCCATCCATCTTTTCCATAGGATATAAGCTCCCTCTCACTTGGAGGTGGAGTGGACATCACCATCCCAGACTCCTCAGGATTGCGGGAAGAGCTATGGATTAGAGTGGACTTACTGGTATTCTGTTATAGACATATTGTGATTCATGCAATGGAAGTAATTACAACATTAATGTGGAGTCAGTGGCCACCAGATGCTTTGGTGGCAGGGAGAGGGAAAAGCAGTTGTAATACAGGGGATTTTTCAGGACTTGGGAATTTTCCTGAGTGACATTGCAATGACAGATATAGGCCATTTTATATCATCATATAACACGCAGAACTGTATGGGAGAGAGTGTGGTCTACAACGTGAACTATGGTCCATGCTTAGTGGCAAAGCCCCAGGGTGTTTATATCTATTGCAGTTGATGTGCCACTCTAATGAAGGATGTTTATGTGGGAGATTGTGGGAGGAGTGGGAGGTGGGCACAAGGGAATCCCTACAATTTTTTTGTAACATTTATGTAATCTAAGTATCTTTAAAAATAATTATTTTTAAAAAAAGCTATTGGGTTTTGCATGTTAATTTTGTGTCCTGCCACTTTGATGAATTCATCTATTAGTTCTAGTAGTTTGTTTGTGGATTTTTCACATGATTCAAGATATAGAAACATATCATCAGCAAATAGTGAATGTTTTACTTCTTCCTTTCCTATTTTGGTGCTTTTTATTGCTCTATCTAGCCTAATTGCTCTAGTAGAACTTCTAACACAATATTTAATAACAATGGTGACATTTGACATTCTTGTCTTTTTCCTTATCTCAGGAGGAAAGCTTTCAGTCTTTCACCATTTAGTCTTATGCTAGCTGTAGGTTTTTCATATATTCACTTCACCATATTGCGAAAGCTTCCTTCTATTACTATCTTACTATCTTTCATAAAGTTTTTAATCAAGAAAGGGTGCTGTATTTTGTCAAGCACCTTTTCCACATTAATTGACAGGATCATGTGATTTTTCTTCTTCAATTTACCAATGGGGTTTATTACAATAATTGATTTTCTTGTGATGCATCAATTATTGCATACCTAGGCTAAAACCTACTTGATTGTGGTGTATGATTCTTTTAATGTGTTTTTGGATTCTTTTTGCAAGCATTTTTTTGAGGATTTTTGCATCTATATTCTTTAGAGATATTGGTGTGTAATTTTATTTTTTTAGTATCTTTATCCGGTTTTGGTATTAGGGTGATGTTGGCTTCATAGATGGAGTTTGTTAGTATTCTTTCCTGTTCAATTTTTTGGAAAATCTTGAGCAAGATTGGTATTAGATAGTCTTTCAGTTATTGGTAAAAATTAATCTGTGAGGCCGTCTGGCCCTGGGCTTTTCATTTTTGGAAAGCTTTTAATGACTATTTCAATCTCTTCACTTTTGATTAGTTTGTTGAGGTCTTCTATTTCATCTAGAGTCAGTTAGGTGGTTTGTGTGTTTCTAGGAATTTGTCCATATCCTCTAAAATCATCTAGTTTTTTGGCATACAGTAGTTCATAGTATCCTCTTATGTTCTTTCTTATTTCTGTGGAGTCAGTGGTAAAGCTCCCCTAGTCATTTCTGATTTTATTTATTTGCATCTTCTCTCTTTTTTTTCTTTGTCAGTGTAGCTAAGGGTTTGTTGATCTTCTCAAACAACCAACTTTTGGTTTTGTTGATTATCTTTATTGTTTTTGTTGTTGTTGTTATTCTTAATTTCATTTATTTCTTCTCAAATAATTACTATTTCTTTTCTTCAGCTTGATTTTGCATTAGTTTGCTATTCTTTTTCTTGTTCCTCCAGGTGTGTAGTTAGACCTTCAAATTTAGCTATTTCTTCTTTTTTCATGTAAGCACTGAGGTCTATAAATTTCCCTCTCAGCACTGCCTTTGCAGTGTCCTATAGATTTTGATATGTTGTGTTCTCATTTTCATTCATCTCAAGATATTTGTTGAATTCTCTTGCAATTTCTTCTTCACCCACTGATTATTTAAGAACTTGTAGTTCAATCTCAATGTTTGTGAATTTTCCATTTTTCTATCTTTTATGATATCCAGGTTCATTCTGTTGTGATCAGAGAAAGTGTTTTATAGTATTTCAATCTTTTAAAATTTTTTGAGACTTGTCTTGTGACCCAACATGTGGTCTATCTTGGGGAAGGATCCATGAGCATTTGGAAAAAAGTATATCCTGCTGTTTTGGGGTGCAGTGCTCTATAGATGTCTGTTACGTCTAGTTCATTTATCCTGTTATTGAAGTTCTCTGTTTCTTTATATGTCTATCCAATACTGAGAGTGGCATATTGATATCTCCGACTATTATTGTAGAGACATCTTTTTCTCCTTTCAGTTTTGCCAGTGTGTGCCTCATGCATCTTGGGGAACTCAGGTTAGGTGCATAAATATTTAGTATAGTTATTTCTTCTTAGTAAATTCCTACTTTTATTAACATGTAATGATTTTTTTCATCCCTTATAACAATTTTGCATTTAAAATCTGTTTTGTTTGATATTAGTGTCATTATTCTAGCTCTTTTTTGTTTGCTTTTTGCATAGACTACCTTTTTCCAACCTTGCACTTTTAAACTGGTTGTTGTGTTCATGTGGGAAAATATTTCAATTCAGTGCTACATGTGTTTGCCTTATTATATTCTGTATGTTTTAAATATTTCATAATTAAATATCTTAATATTACAAAACAAAAACAAAACAAAAGTCTATGAGGAATCAATGCATGGCCAAACAAATCTCCTCAGAAGTTATTAAAGCATTTTATTGGTCTTCCTACAAGAGGGCATTGCCGTTGGGTTAGGATTGTTTTCTGCCTTCACCCAGCTCTCCCACATGCTCCATGAATGCATGATTCCTCCTTGCCACAGCTGTGTTGTGATGCTACATGTGGTGAGTTGTGCAGTGTCTCCACCCTGTCTACACCACCAACTCAGCTGTGTCTCCCACATGCTCCTCATCACCGAAAGGGGCATTATCAGTACATCCTCAGCTGTAAAGTTTAAATATTAACCCAAATTTGAAAGCACCTGCATTGAACCCCAAATCCAAAGCCACTAAAGAAAGGGATTCTCAGAACCTGGAAGTAATGTAGCAGAGTGGTTAAACTCACTGGGTAGGAATGCCAGCTCCTATCACTTATTTGTTTTATGCCCTTGGGTAAATTAGTGTGAACATCACAATTCACTCATTTGTATCATAAAAGTGATAATAGTAGCTACATATTTTGTTTAATGTGAATATTAACAGTGCAGAGCATCTGGTACATAACTATCCAAGAGAATCACCTATTATTAAGTTATTAACAGTCGATTGGATTTTGCTTTAAATATTTCTTAAGTCATGTATTAAGTCTGAAGCCACACATTGTTCAATTGGGAGCTGGCCAGCAAGCCTCAAAAGGAAAATATTTTCAACTCTGATTCAAGCAGCAAATGTTATCGAACATTGTCATGGGTATTGTAGCAGGCATTAAGGCAGTGAAAATTTGTTTCCTGCCTTCAATGAACTCAACTGTTTCTGTCTTTTGTGAAAGACCCCAAACTGATAAAGTAAATCTCAAGGCAAAAGCAATTCATGGAAGAGCCAGGCTGATTTGTTTCCTCCCTGACTTAAACATCAGAACCACAGGAGGGAAGGGGATGCATCCCTACCTTTGACAGTGGTGTGACCTGGGCCGTCTGATTTGTTGACATGCAAGAGATGCTGTTTGGGAATTCTTGCCTAAGGTCATCTTCCAAGGAGCATCAATCTATTGGCTGATGAGGAAAATGAAAATGTCTTTAGTAGTTATGAATTAAGATGTAATGGAAAAAAGCCAAGAAAATCTATTTCAAAAGGACATATAATTTAACTACTTGCTAGTTGGAGAGACTTTGTCTTTTAAACCAAAAGAATTAAGTTCCTGCACCTGAAATTCCAATCCTCTATACTATTTTCTCCAGAGAATTCACTTTGATAAATCACTGAGACACATTCAGTGCCTGGAATGGGGGGAGGAGATAATTATCCTGAGAGTGCATTTCATATATGGGATTCTCCTTGTATTGAAGGAGATGTACCTTTTCAGCATTTCTGCAGTGTCTATGCCATCAATGACCCTGACATCTGTCTCCCTGCCATTGTCACAGTTTAGGCTTTCATCATAGCCTCAGTTACTGCAGACTCATGTCTCTGGTCTATTATACTAGTCTTTTTCTCCTCCAATCTTCCACTCTGCTGTCTTTCTGAAGTGTAAATTTGATGCTAGTTTGCAGCTTAAAATCCTTCAATGCTGTGAGCAGTTGGGCAAGGAAATACTTGCAGGGACTGTCCCTTCAAGCCCTCCCTACTTGTGAACAATTGTAAGGTAAGGGTTTTCTTAGTTTGCCAGGGCTGCTATACCAAATTACCACAGACTGTTTAGGAATTTATTGGAGGCTATAAGCCCAAATTTGAGGTTTTGGAAGGCCATGCCTTCCCTGAAATGAGTTCTGGTGGTGGATTGCTGGTAAGCAACCTTTCCATCCATCACATAGTGATTTAGTACTTGTGTCTCCTCCTCTGACTTGTAATTTACTGAGTACAACTTCTTCTGCTTATAAGGGCAACAGTCTTTTTATTAAGGCCCACCCTGAGTCAGCTGGCCTAAACATCTTGAAAGACTGATTTACAAATGAATTCATGTCCACAGAACTGGGAGTTAGGACTTCAACATGCATGTGGGAGATATCAGAGCATTGAATCTAGTCAGGGGGTTCCCAAATCCAATCTTAGTTGTGATCATTTTCTAGACAGACAGACCTTAATGAAAACTGTTATACCCATGGTTTATGGCTTACTACAGGGAAATAGGACAGATTACAGATTAAAATCATACATGAGAAAAAGCATATCAGGCACAGTCTGGAGAAGTACCAAATGTGGAGCCTCCTTTTTCTTTCCATGTGGAGCTGTTGACACGTTGCTTTCCTGGCATCAGTGCATGGGTATATTCCTGGATTATCACCACCCAAGGAAGTTTACCAAAGGCTTTACCATCCAGAATTATTATTCAATCTCAATCCCTGCATAGTTGATGTGTACTCTCCACTCCCTCCCAGAGGTCAGGAGACCTTTTTTCTCCCATTCCTTCAGAGGCAGAACTGAAAAAGCATAGGCTGAAGCCCCATCTTAAATCACATTTTTGGATTGTCCTTTAGTCAAAGAACCCAGGCAAACAAAGACCCTCCTATAAGGCAGGACATCCCAAGGACCTAAAGATCACCTCCCAGATGTCAGTGGCAAAGGCCAGATTTCTCTTTGTGTAAGGATAATTGTGTAATACACAAATTCCTTCCCGCTCCAACTTCCACAGTTTCCAAAAGAAAATATTCTTCCTTAGGGCACACAAAGTTCTTTGTGAACTGGACATCCTTACCCAGCACTCCAGCCTCAATGCCACTTGCTGCCTTGTACCCTGCATTTCAGACAGGCCATCCCTTTGCACACCATGCTTTCCTTCTACCTGCTTTTTCCTTACCTTGCCATCTAATCTGGGCTTTAGTATGGAACCCTGCCAGGACCTCCTCAGGGAGCTTTTCCTGGAACCTGCAGGAGGCATCAGCACACTGCTGCCAGTTGCTTATATTCCCAGTAATGCGAGCACATCTAATTTGTACTGTAAAGCCAGATCTTAATTTTTATGTGAATTCTCCATTTTTTTGCTTGTTTAATTTTTTAAACAAATTAATTTTATTAATATGTATTAATAAAACATACAATTCATCCAAAGTGTGCCATCTATGGTATTTGATATAATCACATAGATGTGCGTTCATCACTTCAATCATTATTAGAGTATTTTCATTATTTCAAAAATAATAATAAAAGACAAACAACAAACAAGAAAATTCATCACCTCTCCATCTCTCTCTGTTCCCCAGCTATACATAGATGCTGTTTCTGGCTATTCTAGCACAATTATTTATTTGTTAATTAAATAGTTTTATTTAGATATATTCACATACCATATGATCTATTCAAAGTATATTATCAATAGCTTTTAGTATAATCACAATATTGTACATTCATCATCTCGAAAAGTCTGAAACAATTTCATTACTCCAAAAAGAAAGCCTCCACATCCTTTATCATTCCTTCCAGACCTAAATAACCACCAAGTTATTACTTATAATGCCTTTTAAAGAAATCATAAAATATTGCAGTATTTCCTCTTTCCAGAGGCCACCCTTGTCAACCAGTTTCTCCTGTATCCTCATTCAAACACAAAAACATATATACACCAAACACACACACACACATACACATACACATACACAAAATATCTTTTTATACACATGGTAGCCTTTTCACTTATTTTGGTATATTATTAAAATATATATATAAAAAATAAAAAGATGAGGGTCAAACAAAACACATTTGTGCTCCTGGGTTAAGAATCCCCTAATCATGTGCCTTATGACCCACTAAAATGAAAGGTCCCTGAAAACAGGGGCTATGCTTTGGTTGGCACCTCCCTTGATATCTAACACTATGCCTTACACACAATTGGCACTCAGTGTATACAAAGCACATCCATTTAAACATTTATTAAGTACCTACTCTGTGCTTAAACCTGGGTCTGTCCAAACTCTCAGGTACAGTGTTATGTGGGCAAACTCAGAGAGAAGACAAGGACACATATGTGACTTGTTCTGCCTCATGCCCTATGGAAACATACCCAGAACCCATCTCCCTACAGGCTTATAACTTGTCTGCCTTCAATATTTTCCTGATTCTCTTGCTTTAATAACAAATGAACAGAAATAGCAGCTCACTCCCAGTTGTCTGGCTGTCCTAACTGGGGGTCTGGTTGTGATGAAGATCTAACCCGCTCAGACTGCTTACACCAGCATTCCCAAGGTAGCAGTGATTCTGAGGAGCTGAGTTTCTATTTCTTGCCCTCCACAGGCAAGGCATGCTAGTTTGGGAATAACAAATCTCAGCACCATCATGGTGTGCTGATTCTTCCTGAGGAATTAGACTGGATGTGTTGGTTACTGGAAGGAATAAGGTTATTTTTCTTTAAATTTCAAATGATTTTATTTTCATTAATATTACATTTCCATTGTTTTATGTATACATACATACATATAAAACAGCCATTATTTCACTTGACCCTGAGAGTCACAAATTTTTATTTTATATTTTTTCTTATATCTGATTCCACCAACATGTTCATCTATAATTTATCAAAACAAATACATTGAATAAAAAATGAAATGATATTTTTCTTTATTTTCCTTATTAGAGAATTTGTGGGTTTACAGAACAATCATGCATAAAAGACTGGATTTCCATATAAACTCCTATTATTAACACCTTGCAGTGGTATGGAACATGTGTCATAATTGAGGATAGCACATTTTTATACTTGTACTGTAAACTATAATCCATGATTTCATTTTTGTTCTGTAAGCATATACGCAATCTGGCAATTCCTGTTTTAGTCACATTCAGATATATTCTTCAGTTCTGTTAATTACATTTTTATGTTGTTTTACTATCAACACATCCATTACAAAAACATTCTTATCATTCCAAACAGAAAATGTGTATATGTTAAGCTTTTACTTCCTGTTCCTTATTCCCACCCCATCCCCTGTACAAGTTAAGTGAAATAAGTTAGACACAAAAGGGCAAATATTCTATGAGCTCACTGATTTGAAACAATTAGAATAAGCAAATGCATATGGTCAGAATCTTAAATACATGTTATAAATTATATTTTAAAAGTATTTTCTCATGTGAGTATAATTCGTATGTATTGTGTGGAATTAGTGGTAAGGAGTTAAAGTTCCCTTGATCTTGAGGAATAACTGAGTAGTTCTGGAAAAATAAGGCAAATGTGTAGAAAGGATGTTCATTAACCTCCTTTAAAAGTTAAAAACTTAACTTTTTAATAGTTAAAAAATTAACTATTAATTTTTTAAAGATTTATTTTTATTTATTCCCCTCCCCACCTCCTGTGCTCACTCTCTGCTCCCTGTGTCCATTTGCTGTGCATTCTTCTGTGTCTGTTTGTCTTCTTTTCTCCTTAAGAGGCACAAGGGACACAATCCTGGGACCTCCAATGTGGGAGAGATGCACTCAATCACTTAAGCCACCTCAGCTCCCTGGTCTGCTGAGTCTCACTCTCTCTCCTCTGCATGTCTGTTTGTTGTTTCATCTTGCTGCACCAGTTCTCCATGATGAGGGCTGTTAGCTCTCTGTGGCACACGTCTTCAGCTCTCCATGGCATGGGCCATCAGCTCTCTGTGATGAGGGCCAGCTCGCCTTCACCAGTTGGCCCCAGGAATTGAAACCAGGGCCTCCTGTGGTAGACTGGAGCCCAATCACTTGAGTCACATCTGCTTCCCTTCTCTATTAATTTTAGATTAGTAAATTGAAAGATTGTAAAACTTTACATCAGAGATTGTAGAGAGCCCTATGAGGCCAGGCATATTCATTAATGAATAAAATGGACTGATCTAAGATGGATTTTTCTTCTCCTGAATGTTTACCTGGCTCAATCCTAATTGTCCTTGCAATGTCCCTTTCATCTTCAACCACACAAGAAAGCTCATAAATGATGCTAAGTCCCCTATGTCTAATTCTATTGTAACACCCATTAAACATCTTAATTGCCTAATTGCCTGTGACCTTTGTAAATAAAGTGCGGGTTCTCTTTTTATATTTCTTAGAGTAGTTGTAGTTTTACAGAAATACCATGCAGAAAGTACAGAGTTCCCATATACCCCAGTCATATATATAATTTTTCATCTTAGTAGTATGGTAATTTTTTTACAATTCATGCCATAACACTATTACAATGAGACTGTTAACTGAGGTTTATAGGTTGTATTTTACCATTTTTAAATTTTTATTCTGTAACATATGTACAACCTAAAAATTTGCCTTTTTACTGCTTTCAAATATACATACAGTTGTGTTAATTATATTCACATTGTTGTGCTACCATCAGCAACATCCATTATCAGAATTTTTTCCCTTATCCTAAACAGAAATTACATAACAAATAAGCAATAACTCCACATTACCTATCCCCACCTCAGCCCCAGTTAAACTGCATTCTATTTTTTAGATCTATAAATTTCCATATTTAATTATTTCATATAAGTGAAAACATGGAATATTTTTTCCTTTGTTGTCTGGTTTTATTTCACTGACAAAATGTCTTCAAAGTTTATATATATTGTAGCAGCCTTCAGTACTAGATTCGTTTTTACAGCTGAAAACATTGTCATAGTATTCTGTATTAGTCAGGGTTCTCCAGGAAGCAGAACTGACACATATATAACATAAATGTGTATGTATATATATATTTATATATTTAATGTAAATAATATGATGTAGAAATTAGTTCATGTGACCATGACTGTGGGTATGTGCAAGCCAGAATTCTGTAGGTCAAGCTGCAACCTGGGAATGCTAATGAAAGTTTTTAATGACTTCAGCAGGGAAAACAGGCTTGCGGAAGGAGAGCTGGAAATTCTTTCTGACTACTGAAATCATCAGTTCTCTGCCCTTAATGCCTTCAACTGATTGGATATGATTCCATTGCTCACATCCTTCTCATTGATGAAGACAATCTCATTAGCTGACTGTAGATATAATCAGCCATAGATATAATCAATTTATTGATGGTTTATATTCTTGAAATATCTTCACAGTAACAATTGGGACAGTGCTTGCTTGACTAAAAACCTGGGGATAATAGCCTAACTAAGTTGACACATGAACTCAAACAGACAGCTGTACGCTGCCTTCTGTTTATCCAGCCAGCTGATGGTGAATGCTTAGGGTGCTTCCAATTTTTTGCTGTTGTGAATAATGTTGCTCTGAACAGCACTGTGAAAATATCTGTGGTAGTCACTGATTTTAATTCATTGATGGATTTACCTAGAAGGGAGATTGCCAACACATGAGGTAACCGTATACTTTCAGAGAAAATGCCAAAATCACATTTACTGCCCTATTTTACATTCCAAACAATGATGAATTAGTGTTCTTATTTATGCACATCTTCTCCAGCACTTCTTATTGTACATTGTTTTACAATAACCATTTTCTTCGGTTCATAAAGTTCTCTCTTTCTATTTTTTGAAATGCATTTCCCTAATGCCTATGATATAGGGCATCTTTTCATGTGCTTATTGTTCATTTGTATCACTTCCTTGGAGAAATGTCTACTCAAGTATTCTGTACCACTTTCAAAATTGGGTTCTTTGTTTTTATGTTGTTGAGTTGCATGTTTTCTTTAAATTTCGGGATATTAAACCTTATTACGTGTTTTCCAAAGATTTTCTCCCATTCTGTAGTTTGTTGTTATTATTTTCTTGATAAAGTCTTTCAATACACTTTTTTTTTTTTTTTT
>JAQZBX010073874.1:0-14843 GCA_029593785.1 Cabassous unicinctus | reverse complement strand
ATCATCAAGGCCTCTATTTCTCCCAACAGCTTAATCATAATGTTTTACAATGATGCTTTTCCTTTTTAATTGTCTACCTGCATATAAAAACAACGGCCTGTTTATTGTAAATTATGATTTAACTACTAACCTAACTAGTTTAGGATTATTGCTACACAGTTAAGAAAAACAATAGTCTTGCAAATTTAACTGTACATATAATTTCGGTATAATGCCATATCTTACAAATAACCCTGGTTAATTTAAGCCTATATAGAAAATGAATTTCTTTAGATCTTTGTAAGAATTTTAAAAAGTAAACTACAAGCAGGAAACTACTGCCTAAAAGATAGTTCACATCTTAATAACTCTTTAGCTAAAAACATAAAGTTTAACCACAAGTCTAGCATATCTAATCTTAGACATCAGAGAAAGAACTACTATGCCATAAGTTACTGTTCCTAAAAAGTTAACATCCTGTCACCATAAAACTAAAAGCGCTTATCTCAAGTCTATATAACGTCTACAACCTTACATAACTTCAAAGAGAATGCTTACGCTTGCCAAAAAATAAAATATAAAAACTAAGCTTATCTTACAATAAAGTCAGTCGTCAATTCTCACTCAATCTAATATACAACTCATCACTCTCGCCAACGCCCTTAACCACCTTCAGCCTGCTCCCTCATGCCTCGGCTGGACCGCGGCAGGGATTCCCCAGTGAAATAGCCAGGTCACCACCCAATTGCTCTCAGAAGCCCAACTGTTGATGGTTTATGGCATACACAGAGCTTTCAATTAGTTTTTTAGTGCCTCCTTCTTAAGTGTTTCGAATGGACAGACATGGATTTTCAGACATTTGAGAGGAGATTTCCACATGAAGCACAGAGAACAAAACAAACAGGAAAAAAGGATCTTAGAGGAAACAGACACAATGTAGGAAGCAGAAGAAAAACCTGCTATAGATAATATCCTCAGAAAAATAAGGGAGTACTTCACATATGTGAAATAAGAACATAAGGCCCAAAAAGGGAGAAAGAGTTGGAGGGGGAAAGAGGATATGCAGAGAGCAAGAAAGAGACTTATGAAAAACACATGAGCAAAAATAAAGTGCCAACAAAAGTGTTGGAAAATAAAGTAGATTCTGAAATCACTCAGAAAGAACAAATGATGGAATAGAAATGGAAAATTGGTTGGAAAGGAGAAACAGATATTAAATCTAACAGATCCCACAGCTTTACTAAAACAGAGTTAAAATAAAACAGAGTTCCAGAAAGAGAAAATAGATAAAGGAATATTACCTGAAATAATACAAGAAAATTTCCTAGAATTGACAGAAGTCTCCAAACTGAGAAGGATCAACAAATGCCCAATGGATGAAAAACAATGAAACTACACACATCATTAGGAATTCAAAAATCAGGTGGAAACAATGACCCTAAAACCTTCTAGAAAAGGGATGAAAGCTGCTTACATACATAGGATTGGGAATCAACATGGCATTGGACTCCTCAGCAACCCTGGAAGCTTGAAGACCATAGAGTAATGCTTTCATTCTGAGGGAAAATTATTTCTGAGCTACAATTCTATACCTAAGTCAAGTATGAGGGTAGATAAAAGACATTTCAGATATACAAGATTCTCAAAAACAATGTATCTTCCATATACACATTCTTTGGAAGCTACCATAAAATATATTCCACCAACATGAGGGTGTGAACAAAGAGGATGACTTAGATGTTTGATGTTGGGATAAAGAAAACAGTGTATTCAGCATATGCAAGATGCCCAGGTAGATCTGAGGGCAGCAGCAAAACAACAATAGCAATAACAAAAGGAACACAAAAACTATTTAATGTGAAATCATGTAGAATATAGTGTTCAGAGATTTTTAGAATTCTGTTTGAGAATTTGTAAGAATTGGTAATAAGGGCACTACAAACAACAAACAAAGACAATTATTAACTCCAGAATAAAAGGTGTTGTACAAAAAAGAAAATGTGTATTTCTTGGCTCTGCAATGATTTGCATTAACATAATCATAATAAGACACATACTGAATATTGAGTTAACAAAAAATGCTAGAAAAATGGAAAGAGAAAATTGGGGGAAAGGAATGCAAAAACACTAAACTCATATTCTTACTAGAAGGTCAATAGATACCTCAAATAAAATTTGTATAAATATCTTATTTAAACTTTTAGAGGGGGAAACGGATGTAGCTCAAGTGGTTGAGTGCCTGCTTCCCACGTACAAGGTTCTGGGTTCAATACTCTGTACCTTCTAAAAACAAACAAACAAACAAACAAATGAAAAAATCAACTCTCATTGGGGAGCAGATATAGCTCAGTGGTTGAGTACCTGTTTCCCATGTACAAGTTTCTGGATTCAATCCCTGGTACCTCTTGAAGAAAAAAAAAAACTTTAGAGGGAAGAGTTTTAAAGTGTTGCCTCTAGGGTGTAGAATTCGATGGTGGTATAATTTTTTCTACAGCTTTATGGCTGTATTTTTTAAAATTATGAACTTGCATTATTTTGATACAAATAAAAGTAATAGAAATGTCTATGACCAGGAGAATGATGTGATGTTTGCTTTACATTTTAAACATCAATGACATATTAAGTGGGAAATGAAAGCAGATTATAAAAGCATGTGTACAGAAAGATCTCTGAAAAGATATATAAAAATTTGCAGTTAACAGTGGTTATCTCTGGGAGATAGAATTTTGAGTTATTTTTAAAATAATTACCTTGTTATTCAATTTTTCTATAACAAACTTGTATTACGTTAGAATAAAATGCCTAGAAGGCAGAGAAATCCAATTTGAGCAGACTGAATGAAGTTGAAGCTTCCAGGCCCCTCACTTGCACGGGCCCTGCCCAGAGGGGGCATTTAATTAATAATTTGTGGGGTTTCTGTTGTTTTTGTTGTTGTTGTTTCCTTAGTGAAAGCCTCTCTTACATATTGTGTAAGTTTTAGGCCCCACAAAATCTGGACCTACCCTGGACTTAAGTTCAAATTCTAGCCCTACTGCTCACTGCTGTGTGATCTCAGGCAACTCACTTGACTTCTTTCTAATTTCCTTATTTAGGAAATGAGATGTTGCTTCCAAATCAGCGTTATTTTAAAGATAAGATTACATACTGAACACAACATGTCTTTAATTGGGCCTAGCATGTGATAGATACTATAAATGTTATCTTTTTTATTTTTAACATTTTTTAAAAATTTTAAATATATTTTTTAAAATTTTAAAAAGATACTTAGATTACATAAATGTTACACAAAAAAATATAGGGATTCCCATATGACCCGCTCCCCACACCTCCCACACCCTCCCATATAAACATCCTTCATTAGTGTGGCAAATTCACTACAATTGATAAACACATCCTGGGGCATTGCCACTGAGCATGGACTTTAAATTAACAAAATTTTAAGATGCATTTTATGTTTTGCATGATTCCAGAGATAGCCTTAAATCACAGCTGAATGTACAATAAATGTTTTGCCCTGTAACTTCCAGAACTCTCTAGTTTAGTTAGACTGGCATGCTTCTGTTAACAGGTCCACGCTCCACTTATGCTTTGCTTGCAATTACATATATTTTGCTTGCCTGTTGAAACTGAATGCATGTTTTTGGTGTTCTACACCCAGGAATGAGGAAGATCATCATCTGTGCCATGAAGCATTTCAGCCACCCTGAGATAAATTCAACTTCAAGTTTATTTTAATTGGTAAATTTTTTCCTAATTTCCATAGAAAAGGAAAGGCTTTAGTCCTAACAGAAATTTAATAAATCCAATATGACTTTAATCTGAAGTTGATTTTTTAAAAGGATTTTCCTTTTTTTAAATGATATTAAGTATTATGTGGTTTTCCTGATATTGGTATCTTTTTCATTTCACATATTTTTTTAAATGTAAATCTAACCAGTATCAAAAGACCAATGATAACTTATCCTCACTTTTTTAACAAACTTTATAAAAAAGGAATGTGGAGAGAAGCTTTAAGGTGTCTTAAAGAGGACTTAAATTGCCAATATTTTTACTCATGATAAGGAAGCTGGTTGCTAAGACCTGAATCTAAAGTTTGCTTTGGAAATCTTCAATAATATCTTGATATCTCAAACCCCAATTCATGAGTCATACTTAGTACTTTCTTGAGGATGAAAAAGTTTATTACAGCTGAGTGGTTTATGTCAAAACAATATGCATACCATAAAATAAACTTAATCACTTTGTGCAATAGATCTTAAATTAGAAGTGTAAGTACTGCATATTTAAATGTTACAGGAAAGACCATCACTCAGGTCACCCACCTAATCCAAATAACTGTTGTCTCAGATCATCTTGCAACTGCTTTCTCTTTTACATCTCTGTTTTGCAAAAAAGCAAAATAGTATATATGCATAAATTCATTATTATTCTTTTCTTATTCCATTTCAAACAGCAGCTATGCACATGCTTCAGAATGAATGAGTATTTTACTACTTATCTGTCAAAACATGAAACCTCTTCTAATTATCAAACTGAGACTTTTTAATGTTGTATTCAGTTGCTCTTTCTTGAGCTTTCGCATCAGATATTTTTGTTTTTCAACATTTTGCCCTCAACCTTTTTTTTTTTTTTTTTACTTTGAATACCAACTGTAGGTTAGGTTTTCCTTAGTAGGTTTTAAGTTCCTTGACAGCAGGTACAATGATCTGTTTGACCTTGAATTCTGAGTACCCAGCACAGTCTGGCACATAGTAGGTGGTTGGGAAATGTTTTCTGATTGAAAGCATGACACTGGCATGGTGATAAATGAATGTCTGCCTGTAGCTACAAATCACCCTCCTAATTCGGTGAGTTTAGAGGTAGGGAATGGGAAATGTATCTTCTTAGGCATCTATGGACTTGTTCAGATATGCCGTTGGCATGACTTTTAAACCCTGAGGCTCCTCGGCTTATACTGTAATATTTTAAATAAATAAAAAAATTGCTGTTTCAATCAGGGTGCAGGCAGAAAAAACTGATGTGGTACACTTAAACTGGAGGAGAGTTTAATGAGGGGCACACCTTCACTTATTCCCTGGTTTTATATCCTACACCCTCTCAAGGACCATACACCTGCAACCACCCCTTCTCTCTTCTGCATAGTGAGTTTTTCCATTTTATTGGCGCATTCTCATCAGCACACAGGCATATTGTAGGAATTTACTCTTTGAACTCCTCCAGCATGTTTCCAGTCTCCTTAACAACAGAATCTTGTAAGTAATATACAAATTCAATCCCTCCAGTAAATTACTTCCTATTCTCTCCTCAACATACTATGGTCTCTATATCTATCAGTATCATGAAACTATGTGATCAAAGTCATCAAAATCTTCCACATTTCTAAACCCAGTGGTTACATTTGTGTCCTTATCTTACTCTGCCTCCCAAACTAGTCAACATAGTTAAACACTCTCTTCTTCTTGAAATCCTTTCTTGTCTTGACTTCTGAAGTATCACAGTCTACTGTTTTCCTTCTACCACACTGACATTCTTTCTCAATTTTCTCTTTGTTGCAATCTGTAAATGGTGCAGAACTTGTTCTTTTATCTTTGCTTTTTTTCCCTAGGTATTCCCCTCCAGCTCTTGGCCTTCTCTGCATCTCTTTTCTATATGGCAAGTTGACTAGAGTAACATCAGGTACAGATACAACAGCTTGAGATGGCTCTTTTTACCTCTATCCTTTTCCTTCTCTCTTTTCCACCAAATCCTAAACTCTGGTGGAAGGGAAATTTACTCATTCAACTTGGATCAGGTGAGCACCCTGGTCTAGTGAGCTATAATTATGGATATATTATACAAAAATGGCTGCCAGAGGACCAAGTCCTTTGGATGGGAAGTGGCAGGGGAGGAAGGGGCTGATGTAAACAAGGTGGACATTCCAAATACGTCTTTGCAACCCAAGCTAAATTCCTTTATTCCTCATGACTTTGCACTTCTTGTGTCTACTGTCTATAAGCTTCCGCTTGACACTGCGCCCTTTCTAATTGAGTCCCTACTGCCTTGTCTGTCCTTGATGGCTGAGGTCTAACATTCTTATTGGGTTTATTTGCATTAGTTGCTCCTATATTTGGGCTCCTTTCATTAGTTTTACGTACCTGTATCATAAGACTCGTGACTCTGCTATAGGATTGTTAGCACACCTGTCTTCCCAACTAAACAAGATGCTTTTTATGGCCCATGGATCCTGGCATAATTTTTGTACACCTCCAAGTGGAAGGCATTAATTAGTACAATTTCTTTACATGTGGAAGTCATGGGAGAAAAAGTAGGAGGAAGATAAGTAAATTCCATATGAGTTTAGCATCAGGGAATGGAACAAAAGGGCTAAGAAGAAGAAATAAAAAGAGGGTTAAAAGGAAATTTAAAATTTATATGTGGAAAGATTTTTGCACTGTGGCATTGGAGCAGAGGCTGCATTGGAGCAGAGAGAAAGAATAAGCTGGATTTAGTGACAGAAGGAAGGGGCATATTGAGAGGATGAACATATTTTGCTCTCTAGCAATTCTCTATTGACATCTCCCCAAAACATCTTAGTGAAAAAAAGTATCATAAATATGCTAGATCTATTAAAAGTGTATGAAATCAGATAAATAAATTGAGAATCATGATTCATTTTTGTTCTTCATTTGTGCAAATAATTCTAAATCATCAAAAAATATAACAATAAGCATTGCATTAGTTTGTCAAAGGGCTGCCAATGCAAAGTACCAGAAATGTGTTGGCTTTTATAAAAGGTATTTATTTGGGGTAAAAGCTTACTTTTCCAAGGCAAAACAAAGTCCAACTTAAGGCACTATAGGAAGTGCTTTCTCACCAAAGTCAGCAGCCACATATTGAAGTCAGATGGCCAGCAATCTCTGCCTGGTCTCTGCCTTTCTCTCCGGGCTTTACCATCTCCCAGAGCTCAGCCTTGGGCAACGAGGTATAAGGCTTGTTTTTACTGGGCCTCTTCTTTCAGGCTTGGCTGCTCTACTTTCTTCCCAGTTTCAGTTACAAGCTATCAGGCATATGGTTCATGTCTCCTCAGGGCCGCAGCTCTTTGAGCATCTCCTTTCTCTCAAATGGCAAGATTAAAGATGGCAAAGCTCCCTTTTCCTGTGTGTCTACATTTTTTATCAGACCTAGCAAGAGGGTGGAGACTCAACCTGAGTCACGCCTCACTGACATAGTCCAATTGAAAAGGTCTCACACACACAGGAGTGGACCAGAACATAAACATACTCTTTCTCTTTTGGAGATTCATAAATAATTTCAAACTGCCACAAGCATTTAACAACACCTCTCATATTTTCTGAGAGTGAATTTTACAACAAAAACATTTGAACTTTGGTGAGAGGTACATTAGAATAGAAATAAATAAATTTCAATTAAAATAAAGAAATGAATAAATGAAAATTAAAAATCAAGGAAAAAGTAAAAGAATATGACCCTAAAGAATGCCAAAATCACATGATCCAGTTTTTTTTATGGTTTTGACTTTGAGTTCCAGGAAACTCCAGTCAGACTAACTGGATTTGAATCTAGCTGTGATACTTTCTAAATGTGACTTTGGATGATTTACTTAAATTCTCTAAGCCTCTCATATGTAAAATTAGGTTTTTGAGAGAATTAATTGAGAAAAATACTTAAAATGAATATATTAGTCACATCTGTTAGGATTGCAAGAAACTCAACCCAATTAGTCTACTCAAAAAAGAAAATATATTGCTGCATGTAACTGGAAGTCCAAGCAGAGTTGGATCCAAGATCGCAAATAATATCACCCAAGTTTTTTCATGGGCTTCATTCTCAGGCAACCTCCCTCTATATGGAGAGACAGAAAGTTGCTGATGCCTACAACCTGTCTGTAGTCTTATATCTTATAATCCAAGGGCACTGGAGATACCCCCTCCAGCCTAGGTGAGGTAATTGCTATATCCTGAGGAGTGCACCATAGCAGACTGAGTGTGGTCTTATCTGAAGGAATATATAAGTGCAGACCAAAAAGTAGTGTTCTCCACTTTATAAATTCTCTTATCTATGAAAAAAAGGGGACTTGTAAGAAAAGACATACATCAAGTAGGCAAAAGAATTTGCCATTTTTTCCTCTTTGACCCTCTTTCTTTTCTCCTCTCTTCCCTCTTCCAAGTTTTCTCTTGAATTGAGTCAGACTCTGCATTTTAATTAGCAATTCATTTTAGTTATGCATCTTCTGTGCCAAAGTTTGAATAAGTGAAATCTTGGCTGTAAACTTTAGGTCATACTAGTATTGAAATTAGAAGGTGTGATAAGTTTCTGTGGTGCATTATCATCTCTGCATTGGGCAAACAGAAATCTAGACATAGAAAGCAAACGTGTAGTCAAGTCTAATAAATATAACTCCTTCTCACAGGATTCATAGTGCTAACATTTATAAACATTCCCCCTCTAAAGCTGCAGCTAGGAGGCAAAACATTAAATGAATGTGTTTCCTTTCAAATCTTTGGTAATTATCAGGCCCCCAAAAAACAAAAAGAGAATGAAAGCTGAAGTTTTGCTCTCTTCCTTATTACATGTAGCCTGGTCTTAACTACCAGCTGAATAGAGCTGGGCTCCCTGGAGGTTGACCCTAACTAGTGGAGTGTTGGTTTGGGAACTATTCAAACGGAGTGATAAACTTTCCATTGCACAACACATAAAGCTGTAATTTTAAATCTTTATAACATGGGAATACATGTTAATAGTGTCAAAAAGACTTGTTATTTGCAATGCCTCTTTCAAGACACATTTAACATATTTTCTAAAATTTAGCTCATTAATCCTCACAACAGCCCTTTGAAGCAAAGTGGTTTTTTTTTTCTTATTTTTCTACCTTTAATGAGGTGTACATTTCTCTTGAGCTTTTAAGTGCATTGTTTTCACTGTTTGTAGATATTTTTTGAACGTGATGTCTGTAAAATAAGGTTTTTAAATAATATTAGATGTGGGATTATCTCCTCTGTTAGATGTAGACTTGTTCCGGGTATTTTGAATAATCAGCAAGGAGTTTCTTCAAAAACTGAGCAGAAGGAATCCTAATCTTAGATTTACGTGTGTGGTTGGATGGAACTGGGGTGTGAAGATACAAATGTACTTGGCTTTACCCAAGCAAGCCTGTCGATTTCTTCCCTTACACAGAAGCTGGCAGTCAGGGAAGACCTCAAAATTGAGCTTATTGCAGTAGGAAATGATATATTATATACTTTATTTCCTTCTTCCCATTGTTTGGTCCAAAGAACAAGACCACCTCACTTTTTTCATCCAAGGGCAATCTTCACAAAACCTTGTCAGTCAGGATATCTTCAGCTAAAAACACCCAGGGACTAGGTTATGAAGTACAATATTTTCATACAGGGATATTATCAATCTAAAAATGCAGCCCAAAGATAAATGAAAGGGTCTGACATTTTAAAAGCACATGATATAAACAACGATAAAGAAACAATTTGGATTAATGACAAGTGCACTTAAGTGGGAGACAGGAGATGAGTAAAGCTGGCTACCACCTCTTTAACCCTGAGCTAGTCCAGGCCTAACTTGAGCCTGTTCTTTATCTGTAAAAAGAATGGCTGGTCTCCATGGTCCACAGATCTACTCTGCAATGAAATTTCAATGTTGGGAAAGCTCTTTTGGCAATATGACGAGGAAGGGTTACTAGTTTAGGATGTTAGATGGGGGGTGGGGGCATTCGGGACAGGGCGCACCTGGGGCAGTCTTCTAGACAATGTGCAAGTGATCATTTTGTCATAGTGTGTTATATCAGTGGGTGGAGACCCATGCAATGAGTGGGAAGGAGTTGGACTCCAATCCTGGGGAGGCCCAATATGTTCTCAAACAGAAGGGTGGGTGTCTCTCGAGAGCATGGGCAGTTTCTAATAGGGGAGGACAGAACAGTGTGTCAAGCCCTCAGTGTTGTTGCTATGAATCTTGTCCTTCAAGGAGTGAAGCCTGGTGGTAGCTGTGAGCCCTGAGGGAAGGGGGAGGGAGGAATACAATAGATGGAAGACGGGGTGTTTAGGGGGCAATGGAAGTGTTCTGCATGATCATGCAATGTTGGACACAGGCCATGTTAAATATCATTAAAATTTATAATAGTGTACGGTCTAAAATGTAAATCATAATGTAAACCATTGACCATGGTTAGTAGCAATGTTTCAATTTTTGTACATCAGTTGTATCAAATGTACCATTCACATATAAAAAGGTTATTAATACAAGAAGGGGGAAAAGGGGGAGGATGTTGGGTGCATGGGAGTCCCCTATATTCTGTATGTGACTTTACTGTGACCTAAAACTTCTTTGAAGACAAAATGAAAAAACACTGGGGAAGAAACGGAAGAATATGTCACTATACATACAGGACAACAGATATTACAATGATGAAAGGCAAAACGTCAAAAATTTTTTAATATTTTTTATTATTTTTTAATATCCCAATTTTTAAATTTTAATTTAATTTTAGCTTTTCTAAATTATTATGTATTTTATTTCTTATGTTTAAACCTATCATTATTATTTCATTTCCCTATTAATTGTATTTGGCTATATTCTTGGCTTCATTTTTGAAGTACTTTTGGACCACAGAAGGGTTACAACTGTGGCAGAGGAGGGTCATTGGTGTGGGGTATCAGTGATGGGGGATATATGGGAGAAAGTTCACCTGGGCGTACATATAAGGTATATAAATGTGTTTAAATGTTCATGGGGCATTGTCACAGTGGGTAGAGTTTCACACAATAACTGAAAGAGTATTGAATTCCCATCCTGGGGAGCTCTGTCACGTTCTCTAATGGAATAGCAACAATCCCCCGAGTACAGAGACAATGACTAGTGAAGAAGGATGGTCCATTGATGGGCCCTCTACATTGACAACTATGTTTATGAGCCTTTGCTCTTGAAATTGCAACTTAGCCTAGTGTTGTAGGGTGCCCAAGAGTTACCTCTTGAGAGCCTCCTTGTTGCTCAAATGTGGCTTCTCTCTAAGCCAAACTCAGCATATAAATGCATTACCTTCCCCCCAGCGTGGTGCAAGACTCCCAGGGATGAGCCTCCTTGGCACTGAGGGATTACTACCAAGCACCAACTAGCAATACAACTGGAAAATGACCTGGAACAAAAGGGGGAAAAGGTAAAGACAATGAGTTTATATGGCTAAGAGACTTCAAAGTGAGTCGGGAGGTTATCCCAGATGTAATGCTTATGCATGTCTCAGCAGGATCTCATAGATTGCCAAAGTAGATACAACCCCAAATAGTGGGGCTCCTGAGGGCTGTGGAGACACCCAGGACCTACGGTCATAGTAGATAGCATGAGAGTTTGGAGCTTTACCAGTGGGCCCTACTTTGGAGTTTGTGCTTCCAAATGAAACAGAGTTGGACTCAGTTGTGACTTCTCTACACATGCCTCTTCTGTCCCTTCTATTTGAAACTATAGTTAGTGCTGGAGTTGGTAGGTGTACACCCAAGAGATTTGAATCTTTGGACTGTCCATGAGCTAGCTGGGTGCTGAGCCTCAGTGGAGTTGCAACACCTACTTTCCAGTTCATTGGACTCACCCAGGACAACTAACAAGGAGGTAAGGATGGGCAACCATAATACCAAAGAACTGAGAGAGTCTACAACTGCAAGCAAGAGAGTCCCATCCATCAGCTGTATGGGATCAAAGCCCCCTCTCAATTAGAGGTGGAGTGGGCATCACCATCCCAGAATCCTCAGGATTGGGGAATATAATATGGACTAGAGTAGACTTACTAGTATTCTACTATAGACTTATTGTGATTCTAGCAATGGAAGAAATTATACCATTGATGTGGAGGCAGTGGCCCCTGGAGGTGCTGAAGGCGGGGGAAAAAGAGGTGTAATATGAAAGTACTTTCGGGACTTGGAATTGTCCTGAATGACATTGCAATGGCAGAAACAGGCCATTATATAACCTGCCAAAACATACAGAATTGAGTGAGAGAGAATGTAAACTACAATGTAAACTATAATCCATGCTTAGTGGCAATGCTCCAAAATGTGTTTATCAATTGCAATGAATGTTCCACACTAATGAAAGAAGTTGTTAATGTGGGGAAAAGTGGGAGGTGTGGGGAGTGGGGCATATGGGAATCCCTTATATGTTTTTATGTAACATTTTGTGTAATCTAAGTATCTTTTAGGAAAAACAAAAGAAAACAAAACAAAACAAAAACAAAAACAAAAAACAACAAAAATCTACTCTGGCTCCAGCAAGGATTGGAAAGACCCTTGGGTAAGTCATTTAATCTATCTCTGCTTCCTTATTTGTAAAATGGGAGCAATGCTTGCCTTGAGTACCTCACATAACTATTATACAATTAAATGGGAATTTGCATATGAGAATATTGCTAAATAGAAATGCCATTCAAATGTAAATTACCATTATTTTTAAAGATGAGTGAAACAGGTAATTATTCAGAAGAGCTGTGCACTAGTCTTAGAGTTTCTGCGAAATTCATCTTAGAAAATCATCATTTGGAGTATCAGCAATGTTTTGTCAGTATTGCCATACCCACTCCTTCTTCAATTTATCTGCAGTATTTTCCAACTTTCTGTACACTCTACTGTCCATTCCTCACTTTTTCTCCAGTTGCCTGTTAAATATTTATCTATTCATCTTTTATTTAATACATATTGAGGCTTTACTATATGCCAGGTGGTACATCTTTTTTTCATATTTTGCAGCTGTGTACAGTTATATATATATTTACTTACTCTCTGCAAAGTGCTTTGCCACATAACTGCACTTGAAAATTTCCACTGGTTCTTCTAATTTTCAATGAATACTTTCACTTTCAAATTGTTCTCAACTCTAACCTACATGCCTCATTTTCCCTTATACGGAATTTTCCCTTAGTTTGGACCTTACTTGAACTTATTACATTTCTTCCTTATATCCCATTTAGTCAAACAGAAAACATTTACTGAGCACCTACTATAGACCAGGGACACTGCTCATCCTGAGATACAGAGCCATGGTCCCTGTCCTTAGAGAGCTTACCCTTTAATTGAGTAGATAGGTAAGATAATTCTGATTCACAACAAAGCATAATCAGTGTTTATTAGAGATATAATCTAGGCGTTAATGGGAACACAGAAGAGTGGACTAAATCATACAAATAGATCAAAGGAAGAGCTTTGAAGGAATCCTTATTTGAACTGAAGTTTGAAAGATGACCAGTATTTGGATAAACAAGCATGATGGTGAAGATATTCCAGGGGATAGCAGGTGAAGGCACAGAAGAGTGTAATTCCTTTGAAGGAACTAAAAGTAGAATGTAAGTGCTGGGGAAAGTAAGTTCCATGTGAGAGAAGAGTGGTATATGAGTTTCTAGGAAAGGTAGAGGCCACGTCATTAAGTCTTATACACCAAGCTAAGAAGTTTGAACTATTTGACAGTTATGATGAATCATTAAAGGGACTACATGAATCAAAATTAGTATTTCAGAAAGCAGTGTGCAGACTGGATTGCTTGGAGAAACTGGAGTCAGCAGCTCCAGCTGTGTTACAATTGTTTTTATTCAATGGCAGTTCAGTGTCTAGAACTGGAGAAAATCATCAGTGCTAGAAATTAGAGGGGATGATTTTATTTTAAATGGAAAAGGTCATCTTTAAGGGCAGTGAAATCTCAGTTTCTAAATCCAAATTTTGTTGTCTTTTGGCAACCCTTGAAAATGTGTTTTAAAATATTCAAACATTTAGTAAGGTTGGTATGTCACAGTTGGTGCAAACCTCGATGACAAATGCAAATTCTGGCAGAAACAGAACTTGATGGTACAGAGGATGTGCCTGGCAAGCGGCTGGTGAGGGTTGATCTGATCCTTCTTCCTTTGGCAAATGGTTATAAGAGCAATTAGGTAAATTGTTGCTGTTTTCTAGGAGATAATTAATGAGCGATTGGGCCAGGTAAACGGCAGAGAGGATGTAATCTGTAAGAGAGGTATCAAGAAAATAGCTTTCATGGCATCAAATAAACCAGGATTAAGTCCCCGGTCTGCCTTTAAATGCTATATGGTAAGTTATTTAACCTTAATTTCCTTATAAGTAAAATAGTGAAGTCTACCTTGATGATTGTTTTAAGGAGTAAATGAGGCAATGTATGTTAAATTCTTATTTACCACATGGATTGTTTTAAGGCTGATATGAGGCAGTGTATGTTAAATACATAGCACAGTGTCCAGCACATAGTAAATATAAAATGTATTATGGTTACTATAAGCTTAAAAACTAATAAGCTTTGAAGGGGGAGTGGGAAGGAGGAATTTAGGGTGATGTTTAGGTTTCTGCTTCTTAGTTACTGGGTCAATAGCAGTGGAAGATAAACATACTGCTGTCGTTTTTTATTTTCTTAATTTCTGCTTCTTTACTTATATTGCCTCTACTGTTTGATTTATTCCTATTGTCCCTTCTTTTTTTTGCTCTTTCTTCTCCTTCATATCCTACTTTGCTTTTGAAAATCTAAAGACCTATCTTCATTCTGAGTTCTATGAAGAAGCACTCTGACAAAAATAAAGACAATGAACTTTCTTGAAGATACCATCCTTTAGATAGAAAGAGGAGCTCCTTCTCTCAATTCTTAGTTCTCCCTCAGGGCAAGCAAGGGAGTCTTTTCCAGAACACCATGAGAACTTATGGTAAGTGTGACAGCATCATTTCCTCCAAAAAGCATTTCCTGACTTCCCCAAACTGGACTGGATCTCCTTCTAGTTCCATAGCATCCAAGCTTATTCCTACTGTAGGTTAAATGACATTTATCATAATGATCATTTCTCAATGTGTCTCTCTCTGTGGACTGTAAATTCCCTGAGG
>JAQZBX010073873.1:0-14844 GCA_029593785.1 Cabassous unicinctus | reverse complement strand
TCATCAAGTCTGTTAATTATAATAAGCTGCAGGAAATAACCTAGAGGGAAAAAGAAAACACTGTCTTGTTTCAAGGGAGACTAGTAGAAACTATGGGAAATTATACCCAAGTTAATCCAGACTCACTGGAGGGACAGATTGTATTAAAAATCTATTTTATCAGCCAGGCAGCTCCAGATATTAAAAGGAAACTCCAAAACCTAGCTCTAGGATCTGAAAGCCCAATGCATTCTCTTTTAAAAGTAGCTTTTTCCATCTTCAACAACCATGACCAGTCCCTTGAGGATTTGAGGGCAAAGAGGAACAGGCAGAAGACTCACTATTTGCAGTTGCCATAAATGGCAGCCAGCCACCTCAGGGTCACCCCAGCTCAGGCTCCAAACTGTTGAGATCCTTCTTCAACTATGGAGAGCTTAGCTACTGGAAGAAAGACTGCTCTAAACCATGTAAAGAGCCCCATGGTCACTGCCTCCAGTGTGGGAAAACAGGCCACTGGGCTCAGGAGTATGCCAACAGACCTTGTCAATTTTTTTTTTCTTCATCAGTTGAGATAATAAAATATTTTATTTTCATCTTCACTGTGTTAATGTGGTGTATTAAATTAATAGATTTTCTTATGTTTAAATAACATTGCCTACCAGGGATAAATCCCATTTGATCATGGTGTATAATTATTTTAATGTGCTTTTGCTTCCAGGTTACTAGTATTTTGTTGAGCATTTTTATATCTATATTTATCTGAGATAATCATCTGTAGTTTTTTTCCTTGTGGTAATGTGTAAACTTTTTATAAAAAACTTTATTTTTAGAGAAATTATAGATTACAGAAAAGTTACATTTAAAATTTAAGGGATTCCCATAAGACCCACCTCTTCCCATACCACATTTTCCCCTATCAATAGCATCTTATATTAATGTGGTACATTTCTTGCAACTGATGAACCAATATTGAAGCATTTTTACTAATCAAGGTCTATAGTTTATATTATGGTTTCACTTTCTATTGTAAAGTATTAAAGATTTTGACAAAATATATAATGACCTGTATACACCATTGCAATATCAAGCAGAACATTTCCAATGCCGTACAAATATCCTGTGTACCACTACCCTTCCATTACCCTCCCCACAGAATCTCTGATAACCACTATCTTTATAACAATGTTACAAGTTCTTCTTTTATTACAGTAACAATAAGCCTACTTTGGTCCATGATTGCATTCCCCCAATATGTTTGCTCATTCCTCAATCCTTGTGGTATATTTATATCACTTTTGCCACTGTGGTTTATGTTGGCCTTTTTTCAAAGAGTCTGAGCAGAATTGGAGTTAGTCTTCATTTTAATCAGCCAAAGGGGTGCTGATGCAATATAGCAATAATCAGTTGGGTTTTATAAAGAGTATTTATTTGGGGTAGAAGCTTACAGTTACCAGGCCAAAGAGCCTAAGTTTCTTTCTTCACCAAATTCTGTTGTCACGTGTTGGAGCAAGATAGCTGCTTATGTTTGCCAGGGTTCAGGCTTCTTGGATTCCTCTCTTCCCAGAGCTCTGTTTCAATCTGGGTTCAACTTCTCTGTTTTCTCCACAAGGTTGGCTATAGACCATGAGGCTCTCTAGGCTTTGCCTCTCTCCACAAGGCCAGCTGTGAATTGTCAAGTGAATGGCTCATCTCTTTTCCAGGGACCTTCTCTCCTTACTCATGACCAAGCTCTTCTTTATGCTTACTTCTCAGGGTTCCAGCTCAAGACTCCACATCAGAACTCCAACTCAAAAGTCCAACTCACCACCCCAACTCTGTCCTTAGCCATGTCTTTTATCTTTGAATCCCCAATTCCCTACTGACATGGCCCAATCAAAGCCCTAATCAAAACTTAATCATTCTAAGATGAACAGACCATTTTACAAGCATAATCCAAAATATATTTTTGGAATTCATAACTATATCAAACTCCAAACTACTACACTTCACTCTCTGAACTCCAAAAATACATTACAATGTTCAAAAATCCTTAAATCAGTAACAATGTATGTATAAAATCATAATATAATCAGTTTAAAGAAATAGTTTGTCTTGGGGCAAAGTCCCATCTGCTGTAGAACTCTGAAACTTACACACCCATTTAACTGCTTCCAATACACAAATCGACTGACAAAGGATAAACATTTTCATTATCATAAGGAGAAATTGGGAGGGAATCATGAGTCATGGGTCCTCCACAGTTCAGTAAACACGAAGGGCCTCCTCCATTCGATTTCAAAGTCTGAGAGCCACTCTTAAGAGGATGGTTTCTTCTCCTTGGGGGCCTCTTCCACAGGCTTGCCCAATGGCCATTTTCTTGGTTTCACCCTCATGAAGCATCTGATTATAGACCAAGCTCTGGACCTCACCCTCCAAGAGTTATGATGTGATTGCCACACCCCACCCAATCTCTGGGTTAGACTCTTAGCCACCCTAGTACAATGAGGTGAAGACAACATTCCTCCTAACCTTTGGCATACAGGCTCAACACTCTCAGAGCAATGTGTTGACCACCTGGCCTATAATCCATGGAGGATAGGTGCACCCCTCTCAGACCTATGGGGTGCTAACTGTAACTGCCCTAATCCTTGAGGAATGTTTTCCACCCTTTATGTACCCTGGGGCAGCAAAATTCTCCCAGAACATTTGGTGGGAACATCCATCCTCTTCAACTGCTGGGCAAATTCACCTTCTCTGTACACATGGATGGGATTCCTCACTTGGCCCAAGGCAATGTCTTAATTTGAGATCTCAGCATCCATGGTTTTCTTCTTAAAACTGTTTGTCCTTCAATCTCTCTTTTCCATGTTCCTTTTAGTCCAAGCTAACAGTGGTTTTTTTCATACAGTTCTTTCAAAAACCTTGTTGATTTAGCATTCAAGAAGCAAGGGTCCAAGCCATCAGAAAGTAAGACCTTCCACAAGTCTTTCCAAGATAACTGCATCATCAATCCTGATTTACAAGTTCCAAGTTTAGGTAAGTCTTCAAATGAGGCACTATCATCTGGGAGCTTTATTTCCAGAAGTTGGAATTTCCAGAATCAGTTTCTGCTGTCTTTGTGCCCAATAATTCAGTCGTAAGCTTATCCCACTCATCTGGCATTTTGCTATAAGCTACAAGGAGAAGCCAAGCCACATTCTCTGACTTTACTTTGGAAAGTTCTTCAGCTAGATGCCCAGGCTCACCATTTTCAAAATCTCTCTCCCACAAAACACCAGGAGTTAATCTTGCCATGTTCTTTGCAACTTTATAATGTGGATCACCTTTCCTGCAGTTTCCAATAGTTTCATCATTTACTTCTAAGGCATCATAAAAAGTATCTTTTGCATCCATATTACTATCAACAGTCTCTGCAAAGCAATCTAGGCTTTTTCTATCAAGCATCTCACAATTTCTCCAAAAATACCCATTACCCATTTATAAAACCATTCCAACATTTTGGTGTTTGCAAAAACACTGCCCCACTTCTGGTACCAAATTCTGTATTAGTCAGCCAAAGGGGTCCTGATGCAAAATACCAATAATCAGTTGGGTTTTCTAAAGTGTATTTATTTGGGGTAGAATCTTACAGTTACCAAACCATACAGCATAAGTTTCTTCCTTCCCCAAAATCTGTTGTCACATGTTGGAGCAAGACAGATGCTGATATTTGCCAGGGTTCAGGCTTCTTGGTTTCCTCTCTTCCCAGGGCTCTGTTTCTCTCTGGGCTCAATGCCTCTGTTTCCTCCACAAGGTCAGCTGTTGATTATGAGTCTCTCTAGCCTTTTGTTCTCTCCACAAGGCCAGCTGTGAACTGTCAGTTTAATGGCTCATCTCTTTTCCTGGGGCTTTCTCTCCTTCCTCATGACCAAACTACTCTGTATGCTTAATTCCCGGGGCTCCAGTTAAAGACTCCACATTAGAACTCCAAGTCACAACCCCAACTCTGTCCTGTGCCATGTCTTTTATCTTTGATTCCCCATCTAACAAGGGGTGGGGCTCAATGCCCTACTGAGATGGCCCAATCAAAGCCCTAATCATAACTTAATCATGCCTAGATGAACAGATCAGCTTACAAGCATAATCCAATATCTATTTTTGGAAATCATAACTATATCAAGTTGCCAAACTGCTACAAACATTTTGGAATGTTTGGCAGAACTCCCCTGTGTCATCTGGTCCTGTGTTTTAACTTGTTGGGAGGTTTTGATTACTAACTCAATCTCTTTACTAGTAATTGGTTTGTGGAGATCTTCTATTTTTTCTGGAGTCCATGTAGTTAGTTTGTATGTTGCTGTGAATCTGCCCATTTCATCTACATTATATATTTGTGTACAATTGTTCATAACATCCTCTTATAGTCCTTTTCATTCCAGTGCGTTGGTATAATATCCCCGTTTTAATTTCTAATTATTGTTATTTATATCCTCTCTCTCTTTTTTTTTTCTTTGTGAGTCCAGCTAAAGGTAGCTGTCATAAAAAGAGAGCAATTTACTCTTCTTTACCTTAATTTATCAGCTGCTTCTTCCTGCTCTTCCCTGGATGAGGTGCAGTGTTCTTCTGGTTGTCAGAGTTTCAAAATAGCTTTTGAGACAATTCCTGTCATTTTAATAGTTGTTTTATTAACTAACTATTAAATCCCAACTCTACCACCTACCCCAAATCCATATTGCTATCTTTTTGATAGCAGAATCTGATCAGTTACCTTCATTTTTCTTTTTGATAAACATTTAATTTTTGAGTAATTTTATACTTTCATTATTTCAATAGTAATAGTAATAAACAAAAAACAGACAAACAAGGAAATTGATCCCCTGTCAATCTCTCTGTTTCTCCTGCTGTATGTAGCTACTATTTCTGACTATTCTTACATTTATTTATTTATTAAGCAGTAGTATTAAGACATATTCACATATCATGACCTTTCCAAAGTGTATAATCAATACTTTGTGTTTTTTTAGCTATTTAAAAGACCTTTATTATAAAATAAATAGAAAAATAGATTGAAAGAAATTACAAATTTTAAAAGAGAGTACAAGGCCAGGTTAGAATTAATATAATCAATTATAAGAAATAGATAATATAGCAGCAAACAGTTAAATAAAAATACTAATATAATAGAAATTAATTACCATATAATTCTAATTTTTATACTACAGCTCTAACTATTGGACATAATAATCTCTAAGAAAGAAAGAAATTGAGCATTTAGCTGTTTATTTTCCATTTGGTCATAATTCTTTCTGGATAATTAAATTCCTATTTGGCAATTCTTCACATCTTATTGGAATGAATTAAAGGAAACAACATGCCGAATCATAATTTTATGAGGCAGAAAAACTCAAAATCTCTTTTATCAGTAGTCATGATAAATAATTATTGATGCAGATGGATTATTTTAATTAAAGCGAATGTATAAGAAAAGGTTTAAAGCAAATGAAGTATCCAAAAAATATCTCTTCTGCAGTCCATCTCAATTAAAAGCTAGTGTTAATTTTGTATGAAGAAACATACAGAAAACTGATCACAGGAACAACTTGCTATTTGTACTGAGTAATTATTGTTCATATACTATAATATTGTTATTTTACATTTGTCTGGTCTTCTCCTGATCTTTTTTGATTAATAGTTGCATAGAATACCTTTTCCAACCTTTCACTTTTAACCTCGTTACATCCTTACATCTGAGGTGGGTCTTTTGTAGACAACATGTAGATAGTTTATATATATATATTTTTATCCATTCTATCAGTCTATGTCTTTTGATTGCAGTTCAATCCATTAACTGTCAGTGTTATTACTGCAAAGGCATTACTTGCTTCTTCCATTTTGTCCTGTGTTTCTCGGTTGTCATACCATCCTATTGTCTGTCTTCTTATCCTTTAGTTTACCCTTCCTAATAACCTTCATTTCTAAACTCTTCTTCAAATATCTCATTCTTGTTTTTCCCTTTCAGGCTGCTGCACCCCCTTTAATATCTCTTGCAAATCTGGTCTTTTGGTAATATATTCTATTGGTTTTAGTTTGTCTGTGAAGACTTTGAACTCACCCTCATTTTTGAAGTACAGCTACAATATTCACAGAAAGCTTTTCCATGAGTCATCCACAAAATTACTTCAAATTTTGACTTCATTTTCTGTTGGTAGACCCAACTTTGAAGGATGTTTGTGTCTTCATTTGCACCTTTAACAGAATTATATCAGTTATATAGTTTATATAATTATGTTTTTAAAATAGGTAAATAAAAGAATAGTGGGGTTTATTGTGAAAATTATCAATAACCTGATTTTTATGAATGCCACTTAGAATTACAAAAATAAGTTACAATGATTAATAAAACTAACAAATATGCAAATCTGTCTTGATGGTTTTATGCTTGCATCAAAACATTCAACTCAATTATATTCTAAGTGTTTTAAGTATTAATAAAATGTCTCTGAATCTTGAACTCCATATACAGCTACAGGCTGTCACCCAGAAAATCAGAAAATAAAAGAAACCTGATAAAGTCATTGGATTAGTCATCAAACATTAATTAAAATGTAATACTAAGAAATATATTATCCATCAGTGACCAGTTTAACCAAAGGTCAAAGTAGAAAAGACAAAGCTATGAAATGATTAAGAACATGGACACCATACTCATAAACAGCTGGGTTCAAATCCAGATATGGGGGTCCAGTGGGTCTCCGGGCCTTGGCTCCCCTTCATTAAGGGAAACTAAGCAGGGAACACATAGCTTCCTGCATGCATTAGGGCAAAAGTTAAAATGCAACAGACTTTCTCACAGGGAAACAATATACAAGTGGTATTGTAGAGTGTAATTTACCACAGTCTGTACACTTCCTTCCTACAATAACATTTAATTACATTGGGAATCTTAGGTTAATAAGATTAATAAAGAACATTTTTTTTACTATATTGCTAAAGTAAAATACACGTTAATTAATGTAATCATGGTAAAGATGTAAAAGTAAAAGCAAAGTACTAAAAATAGTTAAGTTCATTTGATATGTTGTAAATTGCATTAAAAGTATTTAAAAAGTGTGCTTATGTTTACAGAAAATTAGCAAAAATATTAGGAAAATTCTTTTATCTTCCTCACCAATAATCACCTGATTGAAACATCTTACATCTCCATGGTTACACTCATCAAAATTTTGAAATTAACATTAATTCATTCCTGTTGGCAAAGCTCCAGACTTTATTTATGTATCCATAGTTTTTCCTCTATTGTCATATTTTTCTCTTCTGTAATCCCATCTAGGACAACATATTGCATTTAAAGGAAATTACCATTGAAACAGAGCCAGTCTGGATGCAATGTCCATAGTAAATCTGGATATGTCAAACCATTGCTGGCTGCTGTAGGCATCAGAACAGCAACATACTTTCCGTCCATTTCAGGGGCATGTCCAGAGATGTGGTAAATACTTTTATTGTGTTAAGGGTTACAGTCACTGACCTAACCAATAACTCAAATGGAAAGACACCAAGCAGGTTAATGAGGCCTGGTTTGAATGCACAAGAGATTTTGACAATACTGATGTCTACTTCCTTTAAATAGGGTGAGTTGAGTGAAAAATACACCAAATGAAAGATATGGACTATAGTTACTAATATTTTGACAATGCTTTTCTATAGCTTGTAACAAATGTATGACAATAATGCAAGGTGTTGGTGGAGGGGTGATGTATGGGACCCCTGTATGATGTTATGTATGTTTATTTTGTAAGTTCATAACATTTATTGCTTATGTAAGTTCATGTATAAATGATATACTTCAATACAAAATCTATCCTATAAAAATGAATAAAATGGGAGAATAATAACTATAATTTAATAGGGCACTTTATCATAAGGAATGTTTTCACAGTTTCTAATTTGACATTAATCATAATTTTGTAAGGTGAACAGGAATGCTACATATGGACAACTCTAGTTTGCAAAAAAAGTCATATAATTTAGAAATATATACCATGAACAGCTGTGCTTGATCAATTTGAGTCACATTATTAAAACAATAGGCAAATAACAAAGTCTTAAGACTCTGACTTATATTCATCATTTTGTTCCTACTCCTTACTTATGTAGTTGTTGCCAATTTGTATACATAAATAATGGGGCTATTACCTTGTGATTCTAAATCATTTCCTGTCTCCTTCACCTAGGGGCCTTGTTCATAAGTTCATACAAGAATAAAGGAATCAGAATGCTTTAACCTTTAGATGTAGGTGGAGACTGTAGAAAATACACATTACTACCCTTTTCCTTTTGGACCAGTGGAAAGGACTTGGTGTGGGAGCCAGAGGTTTTGTGTTAAAATAACAGATCCACCATCATTATTTGTTTAACTCTTCAAAGTATGAGTTTCCTACCAGTAAAATGGAGATAATGTGATCTAACATTGATTATTTCCTAGGCATAGGCACTGAACAATTGCTTTTTTTGCATTATTTATTAATCAGGAGAACAGTATGAGGGAGTTACTGTTAGTTTTCTAAGCTCTAGTTCTCATTTTTAAAATTATGAATGAAAACGAAAGCAACATGACACTTAGGACATACTTGTTATGTATAAGCTACATTTGTGGGAAAGTTACAGTCCCAAGGCTGTGGAAAGTCCAACTCAAGGTACCATAACAGGTACTTTCTCACCAAAGTCAGCTGCCACATGTTGAAGCAAGATGACAGTCGTTCTCTACCTGATGTCTCAGGGCTTCCTATATCAGTATCTGCAGTATGGCTTATTTTTTTCTGGGCCTTGTCAGCTGCTCAGCTGCTCTGTTCTCTTCAGCTACAAACTATAGGTGAATGGCTCATCTCTCCTTTGGGCCACAGGATCAAATATGACAGAGCTCTCGTTCTCTTCTGGTCTGTCTTCTTGAGTGAGTGTCCATTATTTGAGCCTACCAAGGTTGCAGACAATTAACCTGAGTCATGTTTTACTGACATGGTCAAATCATAACCCTAATCTAAGCAGGTAATTTAATCAAAGATGTCTCAGATGAATCTAATACAATCAAAGTGCATCATACCTACAAGTATACATTAGTTTACAAAATTAATATTTCTATTTTTGGAATTCTTATATAAACTCAGACTTTCACAGGGATAAATCAGCTCATCTTAAAGTCCCAATAAAGTTCAGACTTTCAAAGAAATGTTTGAAATAGTAGGCATGATTTCCAAGTGCCTCTTTTTTTTTTTTTTATTATTGTGGGTAAAAATCAAATTTTTCACAATACAAACCAACATTTGTAAAATAATATATAAATATATATGCATACATGTGCATTTGCTTACATAAATATATATATATATATTTATATAATATATATATTTTAAATATAAATATTTTAAAAGATGCTTAGCAAGTGCCTCTTAAACTGTGTGTTATTTCTTCTTTTATTTGTAATGTTTCCTGATCAGTGGTTAAAGTGTTGGCCATGAAATTCACTCCTGCTCCCCTTCCATGCCAACAGCAGGCATCATTAATAAATTGTCCTTTCCTCAAAGATTAGATATGACTTCAGACTACTTCTCACCAATTTTCTGCATGAAGCATCTGCTAAATGGACAGAGTGGCACTTAAGACAAAAACTGTCACCCAACCAAATATGGATCTTTCTTTTCCCCTACACTGAAAATCTAACTATTTTTAAATTCATAATAATTTATCTCCATCTTAATTCAGCCTGTCTTCCCATTACTACCTTCAACTAATTTTGTGTTCTCAGTGACAAAAGAAACACTTAAGATAATTTTGGATATAGAAGCACCAATCTGTTTATGATTATGATAATACCATAAATTCTTCTGAGATGAATATTTTCTTTTTCCTAAGGGCAAATATTACAATATCACTGTCATAGCTTTCAACTTTTCCACTGAAATTATGTTAAATTAAAGCTACCATAACTGAGTTTATCCACTTGAGTTTTTCACAGAATGCAAATGTTCAGAAAATAGTATTTGTTGTATGTTTTGTGTGTGTCTTACATTGCAAATGTTGAGGATAACTTGCTCATTCTGGTGGCCATTGCCAGTATCCTGGCACTTTTGGACTCTCACATGTACTTCTTTTTTATGTTTCTGTCCTTCTTGGATGCATATTTTTACTCTGTCATCATCCCAAAGATACATGTAAACTTTGCCTATGAAAGGCAAACCATCTACTTTCCTAGCTGCATGACCCTCTTTGCTGAACATTTATTTGCTGGTGTACAGGTGATTGTCTTCTAATCCTGGCCTATGACCAATATGTTATTATTTACAAGCCTTTGCTCTACCCTTCTGTCATGAACTGGAAGCTTTGAGGCATTCTAATTGGGGTAGCCTGAATTCTGAATTTGTGATACTAATTTTCTTTACTTTTCAGCTGCCTTTCTGTGTCCTCAGTGTCTTTGATCACTTCACATTCCACTTGTACCCATTGTTGTACTTTGCCTGCACTGACATTCACATCCTTGGCCTTTTGGTGTTTCAAATAAATTCACATAATATTTAGTTTTCTCATCTACACTAAAACTTAAAATAGTAAATAATATCATTGTTTTTTTCCCACTAATCCTTTTATGCCCCTTTCAACATTCTTTCTCCTATTTCCTGCCAAAAAACAAATGTTGTTCTCAGTGATCTGATTTTTATTCTGAAGTTATTTTTGATACCAATAAAATTGTCTATTACAACAATTTTCTATTTTGCTAGTTGGATTTGAATTTGGCTAGAGTTTTTAAATTATTCTTGGTGGCTTCATCTTAGTACGGTACAATCTTAATGGTCATAGTTTGAAGTAGGCTTTAATTTATCCTAAGATTATATGTGAGGAAAAGATACACCAAACTCAAAATATTTCAAACCTCAGTTATCATCTCTTTCAAAGTTTAAAGTTCTCATGATTGAATGATCATACTTAACTATTTCAAGAAAACACTGACAGTGCTTTGACAGAAACTGGAGTCCAGTTAGATAACCCAGTCATTCAATGTACAATGAATATTTAATGATCTCTCATGATCAACTAACCTCAGAGTTTGAAGGAACATCAAGCAACCATTGACCCAGCTTCTTTCCTTTAGGCAGTTCAATGAAATCCTAGAAAACCACTGTCTGCAAGATTTTCCCAACTTAATTGAGAAACTTAATCATTGCCTCAGCCTGGGAATTAGTTTAATGTCTTCCAACTGGAAAGTGTGATGTCATATATCTTTCATTGGCTTTCTTATTTCCCAGGCCAAGGAAGCTTATGGCATTACTGTACTTTGTTTTCAAGAAAAGCACTTGAAATTGGTCATTAAGAGATTTGGATTCTAAGCTTACTTGTGTTATCACCTGGGTGAGGTTCATGAGTTATTTCCTTCTCTTGGACTCACATATTTCAGGAGGATGAAAAAGAACATGTATATATTTTTCATCACCTTTTCTGAGCCAGGTATCCTTTTTTATATATATGTTATGTTTTCTTAGTCTTTACAGAGACATTTTAAAGCTAAGCCTTCTTATTCCCATTTAATTGGTGGGAAACTGAGGCTCAGAAGCATTATGTGACTTGCCACAAACCTTCCTCAAGATTCTTCCAGTCCATTTTTAAAAAAAGGTCAGGTGCTGGCCTTGATTTTCTCCAAGAAGTTTCTCTGGGACATTTAGGATTATTGGTTGACCCCAAGCCCTTCAGTAATTTTGCATAGCATGGTAAATTCTATTCATGTCATTATCCCATCTCCATTTCTATCTTTCACCTCTCTTCCCCACCCCCACCCTGACCTACATCATCATTGCATGTATCAAGCCGTCAGTGGCATACCAAAAAGGAAATGTGTTCTCGGTAGTAATTTTGTCTCCCAGGTAGGAAAGTAATTTTGTAATTTAATCTCTCCCAACTTTAATGGCTTGCAACCACATTACAAGCAAAAATCAAACTTTATTTCCTAACAGTAGAAGAGCATATATCCTCAGAATAATCTTTAAAAACTAAAAGAAATACTAAAGACTAGTATTCAATAGTTCTTTTACCTTTTACCTCTCTCCTCTCCTTTCTACACTGATATAAAACTATATATGGGATTAGAATTGGGAGAATTTAATATTAATAATGCTAAATAAAAAATTATTAGTTACATTTTACAAAAAAGGAAATTGAAAGTTAAAGTGATAAAGAAACTGACTTAAATTTGTACACAGGAATGTGGTAGAGCCAGTACTCAAGTCTACCACACATATTTCACCTATATACAACTTTAACTGGCTTAAAGAGTTTCATACCTCTCTTAGAGACTTGCTTAAGCAAATAATGAGAAGGGAATGGGTTTCCTCACCTACATTTTACAGTGAGTTGCAGTTTCGCTAATTGGCGCCAAGGATTTCTTTGGCTCTCAGACACTCTGTGGTGCTCATTGGAGAATCCTTTGCGATTGCATATGGAGAAATGGTGTTGTTATGGCCAATGAACTTAAAAATTTGCCTTCAACATTGTAAGCTTTTGTGAGAATTACTATAAATATCCAATACAGAAAAAAATGAAACATTAAGTTACACTTTTACAAAAGAGAACCTGTGGGAACAGAGCTTGTTTCAGAGGTGTTTCTCTCTCAGATAACAGGAGTAGTTGTTTCCTTAAGGAAGTTTTCAGAATCTGTATTAAGAAACTTCCCCTGTTTTCACACACCCACTCCTGTACCATATACCCTGTTGTTTTTTCTAACCCATTACTGCTGAGGAGGAAACATGTGAAGTTGGGCTAAAAGCATGATCCCCTCTCTTCTTAAAGAACCCACTTCACATAAGCTCCTTTAATAGAAATGTGACTAAATTGCATTGAAATATAGTTTGCATATTTTATCCAGACTTCGTGATTCACATTTTACATAACTTAAAGTTAAAGATAGGAAAAATGTACTTATCAGAAGACATCTATGCTCTTGAGGTAAGTTTTTCAATCTGCCTGAAATATAGTTTTCTTGGTGCCTCCTCAAGACTGATTTGATGGACTCTATAATCAGTCTGTCTCTTCAGAAAAGATTATGCCCCTGGAGAATGTTTCCAAAATGGAGGGTTACAGTTGTCCATGATTCCCAAGATTTCCCTGGGCTCAGAGTAAAATTACACTGTTTCTTACAAGCCTTTCTTCTCACAAGAGAGTGTAAACCATACCATGGTTCTGAGGCCAGCCTGCAGTTTCTATTCTTGGGGGTCCCCTCATTTGAAGAGTTTAAGGTTAGCATTGATATTTCAGGGACAGGCTATAAGATAGAATCACACTTTTACACCATTGTTTTGGTTTTAAAGACCCATGATGACCATTGCTCATGCCCCACAACTACACCCCCTCTCTGATTTAGCAGAAAGTGATAATGTAGGAGGTCAGGGAGAAAAAAGCTGACATCTGTGATGAAACTTTGGTCAAATTACCCTTGTAAACATTCTCTTTTCATCTTTCCTTTGCTCACTACCATTCCACTCTCTCCTTCTCTGACTTCATTTGGTTTCTGTCCTTACACACTTTAATATCATTTATGATGTAACTTGTTTTCCACTTTATTAATTGTCCAACAATAAAGTTTACAAAACTTGATTTTGAGAAAAGGACAGAATGTGAAACATCCTTCTCAGCTGCCTCATGAATTCTCTTTATGAGGATGCAATTCACATGGATGGTTGGAATTTGATGCTTTATATGACATGTAGTGTGGATGTCAGGAGGAGCAGCTAACTAATAACATTTTGTCCTAGTGTTAGCAGAACTTTATTAAACAAACTCTGTAACAAATGTCAAACTATACATAAGTGAACAAGACAAATGATCACACTTTACAAGAAAAATGGGTAGGTCAAATAAAGCAACAAAGAAATAAAATCTTTATTGATTACAAGGTAATAGTCAAGAAAAATATACAATTTAGAACCATCTTATTCAATTCAGCAGATTTAATAAAGCTCATAGTTATACAGATGTATAGGGGATAGAGGTAGATGTTCATTTTCTAGGGGAAAAAGGAGAATACTTGACACAAATTTAAAATCCTGAGGCCAGATTAATTTGGACTTATTAAAATTCAAACAGGTAGAAAGGGCAATTAAACATGTTAAAGAATAGAAAATAGCATCTCCATACTAGGATGCCAACCCAAATCAAATTTGTAAGATAGTACAAGAGTATTTGGAAATAGTGACTGTATTAAATGACAAAACTATGAGGTGGTATTGCTCAGACACAAATCATACACATTGCTAAAGTTTTGAATACCTATCTTCATGTCCTCAAATTTTCTCTTTGCTTATTAAAAACTTGAGTTGGATGACCTGGCCTTTGTGGCTGTCCATTTTCTGTCCACAAATTTACCTCTATCACTTTTCTTTTAATACTTATTGAAGTATATCACTCATACATAAACTTACATAAACAATAAGTGTATACTAATAGTTGTGAACTTACAAAACAAACATTCATAACATCATGCAGGGCTCTCATACCTCACCTTACCAACAATACTTTCCATTGTCATGAAACATTTTTAACTAATGATTAAAGAGCATCTTCAAAATATTACTCTTAAACAAAGTATCTTACTTTTGGTGTATTTTCCACAACCCAGCCTATTATTATTATTAATATTATTAACATTATTATTACTATATCATTTATACATGAACATACATAAACAATAAGTGTACGGTAAAAGTTGTGAACATACAAAACAAACATGCATAACTTCTTTATTTCATAAGAGTGAAGTCCCCAAAGAGAAGATAACCTTCTTCTCATCTCTATGTAAATCTGAAGCAATGCATGCTTTTTTTGCCTTTTTTGCTTATTTGCTTTAAAAAAAAAAAAATATATATATATATA
>JAQZBX010073872.1:0-14845 GCA_029593785.1 Cabassous unicinctus | reverse complement strand
CCTCCCAACCCCCTTTTACATGGCCGCTAAGGCTGAAACAAAGAACAGCTAGCCTTCTTCTCGGAAGTTAAGAGAAGTTCGCGCCTAAAGTTTTCTGCCCTCCTCCCTAGCAACAGCAACCACCAATGCCTAACCACCATTCATCCCTGAACCCACCAATTCCTACCCTCCTCCCTGTTCGTGCCACAACCTTCCCGCCAACCCCACGCCCGCCAATCAACAACCGTCACATCCCCCTTTGCCCTATAAAAGGTGTTGCATTTTTCTGAATAAACAGACCTGTGCCATCAGCCTCATCTCCGCAGTCTCTTTACTGCGCCCTCCGCCGCCTCTTCCCCCACACGCCAACCAGGCCACCAGCCCAGCACTCCTGCCATCAGCAGGAACAGCCTCTGCTGCCGCCACTCCGGCAGCAGCCCCACAAACACAGTCCATCTTCTACAACATGGTTCACTGTGTTATATTTCCCCTCTTTTTGAAAAGGACTATTGTGTCTAGTTTCTGTCACTGTATCTTTAGAATGTATGAGGGGGCAAGGGGGAAAGCAATGCTTGCTTCTTTAGTTTGCACTTCTTCATATCTAAAGAAATTGTGCCCAATGAATGTTGAATTGAATCCAAAGAGCTTTATCTGCACCTGGGACATGATTTACTATGAGGTCCTGGACCTCAACCCTGAGCCTAATGGTACAATATGATGAGACTTCTATGAAATAGTCTTAGGAGGGGGTGATTATAAGTTCTATGTGGGATAAATATAAATATTTGTGTCCAGAAGGCAGACTATGGTAGTTTTAAACAGGGCTGTAAAATACTTGACCCTTCTCTGATCAAGGGGTGCAGCCTATGTATCCTGTACTAGAATTGAGGTGGGGTAGCAAATGCTTCAACAAGTAGAATATGACAAAAGTGGTGCTAAGTGATTTTGAAAGCTAGCTTGTAAATGACCATGTATCTTCTACCTTGTTAAAGAAGAGTGAGCAGTCTGGCTGCCATGCTGGAGAGATATTTTATAAGTACCTGGTTGACAGTTGCTGCTGAGCCTAGCAGTCCATTCATTCCGGTCAAGGCACCAAATGTGTCAGTGAAGCCATCTTGGATGTGCCAGATCAATCTTCTGCCACCGGAATATGATGAATAACTTCCATCAATACTACATAGAAGAGAAGAGTCACGGAACTGAGTCCTGCCTGAATTCTAAACTCAGAAAGTATTAGGTATAATAAAACGTTTAATGCTTTAAATAACCATTTTTTAATGTTATTTGTTGTGTAGTCACAGACAAATGGAACACTTACTAAATCTTCTGGAGTATATATCATGCACATCAAGCCATGCACCAGGAATCCCATTGTGTGTGTGGGTGGGAGAGGGGGACTGTGACTGACATCTGTTACAATGAATTAAGTAATATGGGAGAGGCTGCTGAGATTAGCCCTTTATAAAAAGTGTCATCATGTCAATAAGAGAGGGAATTAGTCCCAGCTCACCTCAGCAAACAACAGTTTAAAAAAAATCTTAAGTATCACTCTCCCAGCAGTTATTTCCAGCTACACTACCTGATCCACTCCACTTGATCTTCAAGCTAAGAAAGATAAATTAAAGTGCATCTATATTTCTCTTTCCATTTTCCTTCTTTTATTTTTTTTTAAGTTTATCCCTGAATGATATGTATATGTACTCAAAAATAAAATAAAATAAAATAAAATAAAACCCACTCAGAGTTGAACTTGATTTCAAATGCTGGAGACAAATATTAATATCACATTTTTAAGGGTAAGAAACAGAGAATATTTCTGGGCATATGGACACAATTAGAAATTTAAAATGAGGGAAATTACTTCTCTAATCCTACTTGACAAGCTTGCATTGAATAAACCCTCCTCCAAAGAACAAGTAGAAATCTCGATTGCAAAAAAATTAATAAACTATTTGAAGGCATGAGGCAGCTGAAAATGCATCAAGGACTTGAGGAGTTAATACCTGAGAAAGAAGGAGGATGCAGAAAAATTAGCACAACATTCAGTGCCACATATCTGTGCTGCATTGGCTGAAGCCTAAACAGTGACCAAGAGCCTAAAAGACTGAGCAGCTTAGTAGAACTTTACAGTCAACCCCTATATCTATCCACATGAAGAAATTTAGATGGATCAAAGAACCAAAATATAAAAATATAAAAACTAGAAACTGAAAGCTTCTTGATAAACATATAGGAGAATATTTGGGCAGGACAAAAAAGCATAAATGGTACCAAAAGAAAATGACAAATTGAACTTCAATAGAATTAGAAATATCTGCCTATCAAATACACCATTTAAGAAAATGAATAAGCCACAGACTTGCCCAATTAAAAAAAAATGAGCAAGAGACTTAAAAAGACACAGGATAAGAAAAAATTTATATTTAAATAGCCAGGAAAAAACAACAACATGAAAACATGTTCAATATCATTTGTCACCAAGGAAAAGCAAATTAAAACCACAATGAGCTATTTTTTCAAACATGATAGAATGGCTAAAAAATGTAATGTAGCTTAGCTGTGAAACAATTGAAACTCTCTTTCTTTGCTTGTGAGGGATAAATGATATAACCATTTTGGAGGATTCTTTGCCAGGTTTTGATAAATTAAACATAATTCTTCCTTATGACCCTGCACTTCCAGTCCTAGGTATTTACTCAAGAGAAATGAAAATACATGTTCAAAAAAGACTTTTAGAATACTGTTTACAGCAGTTTTATTTACAATAGAAACAAGCCAAATGTCCAGGCATTGCCACAGATGAAACTTAGATGATGAGAAACCCAAGCGTGCACTCAAAGAGGGGGAAGGAACAAAGTTTTATTATGCGCAGGCCTAGAAGAAAGTCAAGTCTCCAAATTCTGAGCCCTGGGCATTGGTTTTCATGGGGTTATATAGGTTTCTGTTTATTGGCTAGTGGATTGCTGGGCAAGTGTACAAATTCCTGAAGCAAGTGGGAAGGTGGAGGTTACAGAAGCAAAGGTGTGCCTTTAGCTTATCTTCCTAAAGCAGAGGGACTTCTGGGAGGAGAAGAATAGAATCCTTAACTTGGTGGATTCCAGACAAATGGGGAGGATGGAGCTTACTTCTCTAACTTGTGGATTCCATGGAAGAAAGAGAGGAGGGGCAGTTATTTTCTCAAAGCTGTGGGTTTCTGCTAAAGAGGAGAGAGTGCTGTTAAAGAGGCAGCAGCAATTTTTTTCATCATAGGAACAAAACAATGGATATGCAGATTGTGGTTTAGCCAGACAATGGAATATTACTCAGTACTAAAACTTGAATTAAGTACAGATATATGGATTCATTTTGTTCCATAAAGTCTACTTATAGAAATTCCAGGGAAATAAATTAGGAAAATTTACAAAATTTAATTAATTATGAGATATTTCCTGAAGCATGTGCACAATAGAAAAGAACTGAAACAATTTATTCAAAATTTTAAATTAATTAATTAATTAAATTATATATTATTAAATTAACAATGGAATAATATAAATTAAAATTGAACTGTAGGGAAGCACATGTGGCTCCAGTGACTGGGCTCCCATTGACCATATGGAAGTCTGCAGGTTCAATTCCTGGGGATTCCTGGTAAAGGCAAGCTGGCCTGTGATGTAGAGAGCTGACAGCCCATGCCCACACCCGCAGAGAGGTGACAGCCCATGCTGCATAGAGCTGGCACAGCAAGAAGATGCAAGAAAGGGAGACACAGAGGAGAGACATTGCAAGATGCAGCAAACCTGGGATCGGTTCCCAGTGCCTCCTAAAGAGAAAGCTGGGAAGAAAAGACAAGCAGATATGGAAAGAACACACAGCGAATGGACACAGAGAGCAGAGAGTGAGCGCAAAACAACAAAGGGGGGGGGCAGAGTAAATAAATATTGAAAAAAAATTAAACTGTATAATTTATTTTGATGGAAAACTAGTTACAATAGAGTAATTGAACAAAAAAATCTTACAATATAATATATATATTTTAAAAGTTATACACAATGGGTGCATGCACATATACACTTGAACTTACTATAATATTTGAGTATGTGTATATATGAGTACATTTGTATGTGTTGAGTGTGTTGGTTCCAAGCATGTGCACAGTGTGTGTGTACTTGCAGAGGCTGAGTGGTGGAGAAGGGAAATGAAGTTCTAGAGTTTATTTTTACAATGATATTGCTGAAACTTGGTTTTCTTTTAACAAATGTTAATTGCCAATGTAATAAAAAACAAACCATAAAGCAATAAAAATTCAGTGTTCAAATCAAATAATAAAATGTTTAACTATATGCATTTTATATTAAACTATTTACTAAATGAATCACAAATTTTCATTAGATATTTTAAAACCAGTGCACAACTGTCATTTCTCCCAAGTCTGATGTGAACCCAGAACATGTATCTGTTGAGAAAACAAAAAAAGAGGAGAAAGCTGTAGACTTTTTTATTAGTTTTTGATACTATGTAGCTCAATGGCAACTATACAACAGTATGTCCAGCCCCTCCTATTTCCAGCAGTTAGGAGCTATTATTTCCAAGCTGAACTCTCCTTAGAACAGTTTTTTTTTTCAGAGATATTGTTTAATGGAAATGCCATTATATTCTAAAAAGTTTTAAACTTTCTATATAAGCAAGATATACAAGTAAACTTGACATTCAGAAATAAAAATCATATTTCAATATTGCCATTGTTTTCCCCATATCATACCCTTTAAATTTTTAATTAAAAAAAAACATAGAAAAATGTATATTTCTAGCTTAAGCTCAGCACTCCAGGGTGAGAAAATTGCTATATATCTGTCAATTTTTATATTTTACTCCACTGTTATACCTAATGTTATTCTCTACAATGGCTGTAGAAATGATTGTTACAGCTAGGCCCTAGAAAGCACAGCTTCTAGTTAAATCTTTTATAGCACCCAATTAGGCCTCATTATTATGATGATTTCAATGACAACATATTCAGCATCTATTATCCATTCTCACATTTTACTAAGAATCATTTTAACTTAAAATGTATCACCCAGCTGATTTCTTTGGTGAAAATGATCACTGGTCAAAAAACAGAAAACTTTTCAATATTAACATTTGAATCTCAGGAAAGGGTGACAAAGACTTTAAAAAGTGTGGTTAAATTGCAAGAAGTTCACATTTTGTGCAGAAAATATTTATGAAAGGATTTTTGTGTCACATATAAATAACAAACTCATATAAATATAAGAATAAAATTATCATAAGAGACTTAAAATAACTGAAATGAACAATTAAAAAAGAAAGCTTTTAGCGGGACTAAAGAGAAATAATGAGAACCAGATTTTATGAACTGGTGAAATTACCCAAATTTTTAAAAATAATTAAAATAAACTTCGACTTTCATCTCTTTAGCAGTTTTGTTTCTTCTTTATAATCTCAAATTTTGCTACAAAATACTAGTGCCTGTGTCATATCTCTTTATTCCTTCCTAATTGCAAAGTTGATATTTTAAAGCTACTTCCAGAAACTGAGAATTTATTAACCAAATAATTTCACAAATATTTTAAACTAACAACAAATGTAGCAAGTATTTCATTTCAAAAAATGTAATGTCCTCGAGGATAAGGCAGAAAGTTATATTTTCAAACACAGGTTGTCTTTATGAGGAGGTTCAGGACATATTAGAAATCTGTCACCCTATAAAAACAATGGAATTTCCCTCTAAGCACCAACTAGAACCCCACTTCAAACTGGGTATGTCAGAAAAGGTTTCTCTACTTCTCTCAGGTCCCTTTCTCTGAGGTTGTGCCTGACAAGAGCAAATCTCAACTCTGGGTAAGACTCCTAGTTCAGAATTTTTCTGCCAAATATTTTCATCCCTAAGGGTAACTAACACAGGAGAGATTTTCTATAAATACCAATAAATACCTCATTTTTATCAGGGAGCCAAACAGTCCTACTGGAAAGCACCATATAACTAGAATTTATGAATCATTTGTCTAGGAAAAATTTCTGTTTTCCACAGCCTATTTATTAAGTCTTCAATGTTAAGTCTGATATGTAAAACTACAAAAAAAAAATTGAACTATGAAAAAAGCAAGGTTCAGAACAGTATATAAAGCATGTTACCCCTAGTGGGTAAAATATAAGATGCTTCAAGATAATTTGCCCAGAAGAAACAAGTAACTTTGATCACTTCTGAGAACAGCAGCTGGTAGGATGGAGGTTGAAAGAGGGAGGGATATTTCTTTCACTGTATTCCCTTTGGTAGTATTTGCATTTTTTGTGCACTGTCAGCATCATTTTTAAGGAAAACTAAAGCCCAACAATAAAACATTGCTTAGAAATACATTTCCTGTGAAACAAAATTTACTCAATAGCATTTAAGAATCTACTGAGTATAAATTCCCATATGTAACTTAGGCAGACAATAATCTGATGAAACGAATCTGATGAAAAGCTTCAATGGAATATGAATTAGATAATTTTAATTTGTGCCTGCACATAAATCAATACAACTATCCTTCCAGACTACACCTATGTTCAGAATCTTCTACACACATCCACATAGTATTTTCAGGATTTGGGCATGTGATTTCTAGAATGTGACACAAAGAACTGATAGGGAGAAATGTTGAAAATTGTGGTCCGCCCCGGCCCTCCCCCCAAAAAAAACTGTTCACCTGCAGGGAAGGAATTCTATTTGGTATATCCTGTTCTCTCTGCAGACAAACTCCAAATGATGAAGTGCTCTTTTACCTAAAGATAGGAGCCTTCCAGATGTAAATACACTTGTAGCAGGCCAACAGATTGAAAAACAAAATAAGCAACAACTCATTGTAAAATCATTTCATGTGAATTGCTATACAAAGTTCTGTGGATAAAATTACATGGGATGAATATCTGGCCTGAAAACAGAGCAAATAATAATCATCTGGAAAAATTAAAATTATAAACACATTTTCAGTTTGGGTAAATAATCAATATGGAGATTTTAATGGGTTTCACTTTTTTAAAATATGCTTGAGCTTGAAAAATAAAATGTAATAAATAAAATGTAATGACAAGTGGCTTTTATATCCATAGATGTTAAAATGCAACTATTTTCACTTGCCCTGTTGTCTGAGGAAAGCTTGAAATGCAAGGCTTTCTACTATTTTTTATATAAGGTAATAAGTACATTTAACAATACCAATGGAAATTGAACAAAAATCTTAAAAGCCAAACTGCAGTTTTCAGAAGGATCCCAGCAACTGCGTTAATGTATATAGAAATTCTCCTGTGTTGTTAGTCAAAAAAAAAAAAAAAAAAATGTAGGCAATTCCAGTGCATAGTGGTGGAAGTAGCCCAAATGTTTCTGGTTCAGGAAAGACAAGCTAGCATCTGGGTATTTGAGTGTCTCTGTTTGTGTGTTTTCTCTCTTCTTTGGATTTGGATACTTTGCGCTAATTCAGAAGTGCCATGGAGCCCCAAGCACACCACGCCCTTCTCCATGTCGGACATCCGGAGTCCCATGGAAGAGACCTACAAGAAGCTTGGTGGCGCCAAGGCTGGCGGCCGCCTGGCCCCTCCTCGCAGGCTGCGGCCGTGGCAAGCAAGCAGCCGCCACACGCCATGGCGGGCCACAGCGCAGCGGCAACGGCCGCGACTTAGCACATGCCAACCGCCGTCTCGCAGTTCCCGCACGGCGCCAGGGGCGGCTACTGCAATGGCGGCGAAGGCAACGTGGGCGAGCTGCCCGCCTACCCAGAGGGCATGCAGGGCGACGCGGCCGCGGCCAGCGGGTGATCAGGCGCCAACCCCTACCCGCGTTACTAGCCAAGTAAGCTGGGCGGCTGGCAGCGAGGTCTTTTCCCGTCTCAATCCGGAGCGCACGAAGGGAGGGAGCGGCCAAGGACCTCTACCCGGGACGCGGGGGGCGTGTCAGGACCCCGGTGCGCGGGGGATGTTCTTAGAACACTTTTAAAATCACTTTCTATCTATATCTGGGTCAGCAAACATTTTCTGAGGTCCAGATAATAAATACTTTTGGCTTTGAGAGTCATCGGTCTGTATCACAATTATGAAATCTGCAGTTCTACTGTTGTGCTGTTGTATTGTGAGAGTAGCCACAGACAACATGTAAATGGCTGGCGTGGCTGCGTTCTAGTAAAACAGGCAGTGGGCTGGATTTGGCAGGCAAGTCATGGTTTCCTGACTACTGCCCTAAATAATATAAATAACCTTAACACTGATTTTTAAAAAAAACTAGTGAAAATCAAGAATGAATAGAACAATAAGCACATGGAAAAGAGAGACATGGAATAATTAAATATGTTCTATATATTGAGTCAGCTTTTTATAAATGTGAATGATTTATCTAAATGCTAAGAATGCTTTAAGTGTTTTTATTTTATCAATATACAACCACTAGCAAATAGTTTTGAAATAATTAAGTCAAAGAGGAATCTTGTATGAGAGGAGGATTTACATTTGAAGTCTTTTTTTTAATAGGTAGATAAATATCTTTGGAAAGATATACTAATTCTATAACAGTTGTATTCAAAAAACATTTTTAAAAAATGAATAAACTTCTTTCTAAAAATGAAAACAGAAATCCATGTTCATTTAAGATTTTTTTCTATTAAATATCTTAACTTTTAAAAGTAGCATAAGAAGAATAATTTTTCTGGGTATATATTAATATCTTTTAATCAATTTCTCACCATATATGTTTTTCATATTATGCTGAGGTTTTGAGCTGAATTATATGTTTATTCAATAGAATCTTGTTATTTTTACTTTCTACATAAAATTGCCTGATATCAAATTTGCATTTTTGCAAATTTGTAAATTCTTGACTTGCAACTGATTTTTCTCTGTAGACCACATTATTTTTAATTAAGAATCATTCTCTACATAACTTTGAAGGTGAACAGAAAAATTCTGATAAATGCAAAATACTCTCAACTTTAATGTTCCCATATTGAGCTTTGTAAATATTTCAGCCTAATATATATATTATACTACTGCCTTTTTGCCTCCTGAGTACCTTTCTTTATAACCATTTTTACAATATAAATGTCTTCTCTTTTTTCATATTTTATTTTACATCCTTTACCAAATATAAACTGTGAAAACTAGTCAAACTTCTCAAATTTGTACCTTTCCATTACAGAATATAATTTTTTTTCAGTTAAAAATAGAAGCTCCCATCGAAAAATCTTCCCACAAGTTAAGATGTTCCAAAGAGCATTTATAGAATTTAATATATAAGTCCTGAATAACATTAGAGGAATCATATTTAAATTTTTCTGAATTTATTTTACTTTTTAAAGAATGTACTACAATAATTTCATGCTTATCAGCTTTGTTTTCAACAATGCAATTTTCTAAAAAAGCATTATGAGCTGAAATTTTTGTTGTTCCAGTCATTGAATACATTGATTAAGGTTTTCCAACTTATTTTGAATAAATGTTACAAAATTTTAGATGATTTTTTTTCATACATAATACAGTACCATGATATGACATCTAGGTTTATTTCCAAAGTCTTAAGTGCCTATGTATAATACCTGATTGATGGTGGCCAGCAAAGAAGAAACATTCTTTTATTCAGAGGAGGTTCCCACATAAAAATTTTGTAGTTTTGTTACTCTAAATTGTGGGTCTATTTAAAAGTTTATAAATTTTGACATAGTAATGCTTCCATTACCATCGATAGAATATGAAAAATGATAAATTATGTGCTTTCCATGATAAATACAAAGTATACTACTCAAAGTTTATTTAATTGAATAAGAATATTGTTTTTCCTGTAAAGCTGTGGAGCACAATTTTAACACAGCAAAACCAAATAATTTTATTTTGAATGTTGAACATTTTAACTGAATTATACAAAATCATCCCCTATTAGTAGATACTTCACATTTGACAGAATGAACTTAGAAAGCTTATATTTGATTCTGTAATTTGGATGAAAAAAATAAATTGACTCATCATTGGAATTACCTTAACTGATTTTCCTTTGGAAGGATCTGGACACACTGATGTAAACCTGTCATCACTTAATGATGGGAGATGTTCTTCTGCCAATACAGGCAAAAAGTTCACAAACACTGCTTCAGTTTTCATACCTGCATAAGAAAATCTGGAATAAAAAGTGTATAAGGTTCATTTAAACAGTTATCTTATCTAAATCAGAAATGATATTTCACAGAGTTATATGTAAACAGACCATGTGTAGCTGCATCTTAAATCACAGTCTTCAGGCACATTCTTATTTATTAACTTTTGATGTAGATACTGATGCTTCTTCAGTGTATTTGTCTTTTGCTTCATATGTGATCATTGATATCCCTATGGTCTCTAAGGCAGGTTGCATATATCAACAAATGTTTTATAAAAGTTACATGTTCTTCATCAATTTTCTGAAAGTCAAAAATTCAATACTTAATTTTTATAAACATGCACTTTCAGGTTTGAGTTCATTACACTCAAAAGGATATATTCTAACATGAAATGTGTCACCAAATAGTAAAATAATTATTTGTATATTTCTCAGTATAATAAATCTCAATACCTTTTCTAGCAACACTTGCAGAACACTCTCAATATCCTCATCCTCTATCTCCTGTATACATTTCACTTGCAACCTAACCAATAATTCTCCATATTACCCTGAGCCATCCATCTAGTGGTCTGGCATCTGCAGGCCTCTCATAGGTTACAAACTTGCTACAGCATCTCTTTGGGGGCATAATGAATACTTCCTTCACAAACTAAGAAAAGAGTTGACTATCCTGGCTATTCTTAGGATGTATTAGTCACTTTGTAAAGGGAAAGGATTAAAAAACCTCAAGCAGATCATCACAGAGTCTGTTCTCTTCTTTTCCCTTATTTCCTGGATTTAATCATGTGCCAAAGTGAAATTTTCAATAATTCTGCACAGGAAAGACTCTAGAATCTGGAGGTCTATGAAACATTAAGAGATGCATCTTCCATCAAATAATTGGAAATTGGCATTAAATAAATAATACAGTTTATGATAGCATCAAAACATAAAATATTTAGAGATGAATTAAATAGATACAGGCAAGACTTGTATACTGAAACCTACAAAATATTGTTGAGAAAAATTAGAAACCTAAATAAAGACCTAAAAGTTATGTTAGTGGATTAGGAAATGCATTATTAGTAAGATATTAATTGCGCAAAGTTGATTTGTAAATTTGCAGCAGTCTCAATCAAATCTCAGTGGATTTTTTGTAGACATTAGGAACTGATTATAAAATTTTTATGGAAAGGCAACAGAACTAGAAGACCCAAAATAATTTTGGAAAAGAAGAATGGATGTTAATATAGAGTGCAAAACTTACATTAGTGAAATTCAAAACATTCTAGAAAGCAATAATATATAAGATAGTGTAGTACTTATGTAAGAATAGACATTTAAGCCAAAGGAACAGTATAATATATATATGTATTTTTTCCAATTCATTTACAACAAAAGTGTCAAGGAAAATCAACAGGAAAAGGATATTCTTTAACAACTGATTCTGGAAAAATTAGACAGCCACATGCACAAAAAGAATCTCCATTCTTACCTCACACTATATAGAAAAATTAGCTTAAAATGGATGAACAAAACAAGTGCATGTAAGAGTTAAAACTATAAATTTTCAAGAAGGAGACTTAGGAGAAAACTTTGGTACCCTAGGTTAGGCAAATACTTTTTAATATATGACACGAAAAATTATGGTCCATAAAATTTAAAATTGATAGAACATTATTAAAATTAAAAATCTATTATTTGTGAAAAAGAAAAAAAGACAAGAACACAGTAGAGAAAATATTTGTAAAACATATATCAGATAATATACTTTAACACAAATATAAAAGAAAATATTACAATTCAATAATAAGTAAACAATCCAATTTAAAAATGGTCATATGATTTGAATATGCACTTACCAAAGAAGACATACAGATGAAAAATAGATCATCATTATTAGTCAGTAGGGAAATACAAATTTAAAATACAATGAAATATCACTGCACACCTATTAAAATGCCTAAAAACTAAAACAACAGAAAGAAAATGAGAAAAACTCACAATACTCTTTGCAGGTAAGGATGTAGACAACTGGAATTATCATCAATTCCTGCTGTGGAATGCATAAATGGTTCACCAACTTTGGAAGACACATTAACCCATGATATGACTGAGTAATCCCAGTTCCAGTTAAATACCCAAGAAAAATGAAAATATGTATCTGCAACAAGACCTATATGGACATTGTTATAGCAATTTATCCATTATTGTAACAAACTGGAATCACCACAAATATCTATCAACTGATGAATGGATAAACAAATTGTGGTAATTACATAGAGTGGAATACTATTTAGCAACAAAAAGAAATTAGCTATTGATATATGCAATAAAAAGGATTGATCTCAAAACCACTATGATAAATGAAAGAAGCCATAAACAAAAAGCCCTTAATATATGATTTCATTTATGTGACATTCTGAAAAGGCAAAAACTATCAGGCCAGAAAATGGATCAGTGATTGCCAGGGACTGGAGGTAAGATTTAGGAGATTGACTGCAAAGGGGCATAAGAGAAAGGTTTGTTGATTATGGAAATGTTAAGTCTTGATTGTAGTTATTACACAACTGAGGAGTTTCTCAAAAGTCATCAAACTGAACACTTTGAAAGGGTGAATTTTATTGTATTGTAAATTCTGTTGCAATAAACCTAATTTTTAAAAGAAGTGTACAATAAAGGAAAGCTTATTTGAGCTGTTCCCTCATCTTGGAAATAATTTCTGCCTCTACCATTTTTTCACCCCTGCTCCACATGCCAGGAGTGAAATGGCCTTGCTCCTTTTCTCCATCAAACTTGATGTTCTTCTATCCTAGTGCTCAGAACACTGTGTTAATTATATCCGCTGATTTTCCTGCCTGTTCTCCCCACTAAATTGGGACCCTTGAGGGTGAACATAATTCTTTATCCCTATACCTAAAGTCAGGTCTAACAAATGAAGATATTGAATAATGATGGGAAAGGGGAAGAATGAAGGAAAGAAGCTGAAAAGATCATCTCTCTTTAATCATTTTCTCTTCCAACCACCCATTGTATTTCAATTTACCAGGCTGTTCAACCAAATACCATGAAATTTCTCAGGTTAAACAATGGGAATATATTCACTCATGATTTCAGGCTGGGAAAAGTCCAAATCAAGGCATCATCTAGGTGATGCTTTCTCACCAAAAACTGTTCTGGGGCTGGTTGCTGGGAACCCTTGGTCCTTGGTTTTTACACAGAAAGGCATATGGTGTTGTCTCTGGTTTTCTCCGTTCTCATTTCCATTGTATTGAATTTCAGCTTCTTGCTTCCTGTGGCTTTTGTTCTTCCATCTGAATTTCATTCTTCTTAAAATGGACTCAATTCGTAGGATCAAGACCCATCCTTACTGAGGTGGTCCACACATTAACTGAAGTAATCTCAAAAAAAAAGGTTCTACTTACAATGGGTACACAGCACAGGAATGGATTAAATTTAAGACCATTGTCTCCTAGGGTACATAAAGCCTCAAATCATCATACCTGCGGAAAAAATTTTCATTTCTTCACCCAGTCTGTAGACTTGAAAGCTAATGGTAATTATAAAAATGCCCTAGATTTATATGGTATCATTGACTATAGATTATAGTTTCTTCCATAACCATAGGATAAAACTAGCTGTGCACCACTTGTTGGTTATCTAGATATTAACTCTATTTTTAGTCTTTGATATCACCTTAAGATCTTGCTAAAAAGCAATTGAAAAATAGCTTGGATGATGTGCTAAGGCATATTCTTGTATATTCTGCAATAAGCATATAGGAACATTGAGAGAGTTCCTTAATTTGTGTAGGGAAAGATGGACCACAGAAACAGCATCTTTAACTCTTATTTCCTACATGAACAAACAGAAGCCATGCTATAGTGCCTTCCAAGATAATTAATAGAAAATGCTTCAGATGCAAACTACTGAATTATTTTCATGGTTGTCTTTTATTAATAGCATATCCATGTTTTCTCATTAATAAAATATTTAAGATCTGAGAAAAAAATTGCATTTGTGCCAGTAAAGAAATGAAAGAAATCAATTACAAGAAAATAGAAAGCATTATATTTTCTTACATATATTTTGTTTAAAGTATTAAAGGCCACACTATATAATATGCTCTAAAATATATTTACCTGAAAATAAACTACCCTATAACAACAGCACAAAATAATTATCACTGTTCTATGATCAATATCAGGTTTGCATTTCTGACTTCTTTTTTAAATTTCTGCTTTTCACCTCATTCAGGGTTAAAGTTGTGAGAAATGATAATTAAATATTAGTCTATCAAATTCTTTCCTTATATGGATCTCAACTGATGGATACAATACAAATAAATTATTCATTTAGGATACTGAGTCTTGTGTTTCAAATGACCTCTCTTAATTGCCCTTTCATTTCCACAAATATTAATAGAAACATTGGCTAACTTTAAAAAGAGCTTTAAAACACATAACAACAGTAAAATTAAACAGTCAATATTTGATATTTAATAAGTGCTTGCTAAGTGTTTTACATTCATGACCTTATGTTTTCCTCCAAATACTGAATGAAGGATGTATTCTTGCTATCTCCATTTTGTGGATGAAAAAACTTAAGGAGTTAGAGATTAAGAAACTTTCAGTATCATTCAGTTAGTAAGTGGTAGACCTGGCCTTGAATGAAGGGCTTTTTGTGTTCTAAACCTAGACGTTAAATGAATATTATATTGCGTCTCACGTATAATCTGCTTGGTTGGAAAATTGTTTTTCCTTAGAAACC
>JAQZBX010073871.1:0-14840 GCA_029593785.1 Cabassous unicinctus | reverse complement strand
CAAGATTCATATGTTTTCTGTACAGTCAAAATAGGATAATCGAATGGGGATTTGTTGGGAATCACCACCCCTCCATCGTCCAGTGCAAATGTGCAAAATGTTAGAACATTTTTATAAATGGTAAGATTTATTTTTTTTTAAGAAACTGTGAGAATCTTGATAGAAAAGGCCTAGATTGTTTTGAAGACACTGCTGGAGGAATTTGGACCTTAAAGATATTTCTGATGAGGACTTAGACAGAAGTTATATCTGTAAAGAAAGTAATCCTTGTCTTAAAATGGCCGACACCTTGGTAAAATTGACTCCTGAATTTTGATGGAAGGCAGAATATGAAAATCATGAACTTGGACATTTAGCTGAAGAGATTTCCAAATTAATTGTGGAAAATGCAGCATGGTTTCTCTTTACATCTAATAGAAAAATGTGAAAAGAAAAATATATGCTGACAAGTAAACTGCTGGGAACAAAGAAACCAGAAATTGATGGCTTGGGAAATTCCATTCTTCCCAAAAACAAGCCAAAAGAGGATAATCCCCATGTGAGGACTTAATTAAACTTGGATTTTGTAAGTAGGGATTAGAAATGCAGTTATTCAAGAAGGTCTTGTGGAAATTCTTGCTATCTGATGGTTTGGATGCCTGTTTCCTACATGCTAAATGAACAAGTTTTTGTGAGACCTGTATGAATAAAACCACTGTCAGCCTGGACTAAAAAGGACAGGGAAAAAGAGAAATTGAAGGAGAAACCACTTCAGAAGGAAAATAATGGCAGCTGAGGTCTGGAATTGTGACATCTCCTCAGGCCATGAGAGGAACCCTAATCTGTAAATGATGAGTTTTCCTTGGCATTTGAAGAGGGTGGATCTTCCTGCATTTCTTCAGGGACAGTAGGGCAACCTTAGGCTACAGAGAGTAGAGCACTTACCCCAGAGTTTTGGGAAAGTGTGGCCATCACCCCGTTTTTCCTGGAGGGTGAGGTGTAGAATTCGGCCAACACCCAGATGCTTGATGAGAATGGAGCCAAGAAAATGGCCATTGGAAAAGCCTGTGGTAGGAGTGGGCCCTCATGAAGTCCAGAGCAGAAGAAAGCACTGTTCAAGAGATGACTCTCAGACTTTGAAACCTAATGGAGTATGCCTTGCAGGTTTGGGACTTATGATGCCGGTTTTCCTTCCAATTTCTTCCTATGATAATGCAAATGTTTATCTTATGTCTGTCCCTCCTTTGTATATTGGAAGTAGAAAACTTGTATTCTATGTTTCACAGGTGTACAGCCAGAGAGGACTTTTGCCCAAAGATAAACTGCATGCCAATAAATGATTTTTACGTGATTTTGTGTTTGGCATTGTTACTGAAATTATTTAAGTTTTTTGAAATATTTTGATGTAATGCATGTATTTTGCATATGGAAAGACTATGCCCTTTTGGGATTCAAGGGGTGGAAAATGACAGTTTGAAATTCTTCCATGAATCCCAAAGAAAGGAAGATTATGATGGTGAACTAACTCATTCTGTGTGTGAGGACCTTTCAATTGAACTGTGTCAGTGAGGCCTGACTCAGGGTAAGTCTCCACCGTCTTGCTGGGTCTGATATGAAAGGAGACACACAGTAAAAAAGAGCTCTGCCACATTTGATTCAGCCATGTCAGAGAGAGGACTGAAGGGAAACAGAGAAGCTCAGGGAAAGGTGAAGACTTGGCCGAGATCAGCAGCCATATTGATTTGCCACATGGCTGGACAGCAGGATCAACGATATCTGAATTTGGTGAGGAAGCACCTAGGATGGTGCCTTGTTTTGGATTTTTTCAAGATATCTGAACTGTAATCTTTTAGCCCAACTAAATCCCCTTTATAAAAGCAAACCCATTACTGGTACTTTGTATCAGTAACCTTTTGGCAAAATAAAACAAATCTCTCTGTTTCTGTCTATGATTTTTTTTAAACAGTTCTAGTTTTATAAATTTAGGTATTTGATCCATTTTATTTTATTTTATTTTATTTATTTATTTATTTGTTGTTAGGGATTTCATAGAATTTTCAGTGGGTTTTTTTTTTCTTAACTTAATTTGTACATTTAATAATCGAAAATATAAACAATTAAAAACTAAAAAGTAAACACAGATGAATAAATATATACATTTCTCCATTAAATGTAATGGGTACATATAATTGTTTTTTTTTTGTTTGTTTGTTTTTGGTGGATCAAACAATATGTTACACAATATATTTAGTTCATAGTAATGCATTCATACAGTATTTGTCCATTTGTGTCTGGCTTGCTTCACTCAGCATAATGTCCTCCAGATTCATCCATGTTGCCATATGCTTTACAACTTGATTTCTTCTTACAGCTGCATAATATTCCATCGTGTGAATAGACCACAGTTTGTTTATCCATTCATCTGTTGATGGACACCTGGGTTGCTTCCAACTTTTGGCAATGGTGAATAATGTTTCTATGAACATCGGCGTGCAGATGTATGTTTGTGTCACTGCTCATTTTTGAATATGGTATTATATATATTTTTATTTGTTTTTCTTTTTTTGTAAATGGAGATGTGGTTTTCCCTATATGATTTGTAGATGGGACTACTTTTCTTTAATTGAGTGGTATTTGCCCTCTTGTTGAATGTTGGTCATAAATGTGAGAGTTGATTTCTCTGCCCTCAAATCAATTCCATTGGTCTATATGTCTGACCTTATGCTAGTATTGTGCTGATTTTTTTATCTTCGTTTTATCAATTTTAATCAAGTTTTTAAGGGAGTGACTTCAATGCTCAGAAAAAAAAAAGGAGTAGAGCTGTTTGCTTATATGACAACTCATTCACATTGCCCTTTTTATCTGTCTTTTGGAAAGTTACCTGTATGCTGTTTTAATTACTATGGCTTTATAGTAAGTTTTAAGATTGAGAAGCGTGAGCCCTCCAAATCAATCCATTTTTGCAGAGATTGCTGGAATTTTTATTGGGATTGCATTGAATCTATAAATTGCTCCTGGTAGTTTTGACTTTTTAACAATATTCTTGTAATCTATGAACATGGAATGCCCTTCCATTTATTTAGGTCTTTTCTGGTTCCTTTTAGCAATGTTTTCTTTAGTTTTCTGTGTAGAAGTTCTTTATATCCTTTCTTAGATTAATTCCTGGATATTTGATTCTCTTAGTTGCTATTGTGAATGGAATTCTTTTCTTGATTTTTAGTTATTATTCTTCATTGCTTGTGTTTAGAAACACTACTGATTTTGGGGTGTTTGGTTTTGTACCTGGTCATTTTGCTGAATTCATTAATTAGCTCTAGGAACTTTGCTGTGGATTTTTAGGACTTTCAGTGTTTTGGATCAGATCATCTGCAAGTAGGGAAATTTGTTTACCATCCTTTCCAACTTTGATGCCTTGACATGTATATTTTTTCTAGCCTAATTGCTCTGTCAATAACTTCCAGTAAAATGTTGAGTAACAGTGGTGACAGTAGGCATCTTTGTGGGATTCAGAGATCATTAAGATCATGATCTCAAAGGGAATGCTTTCAGTCTTTCATTATTAAGCAGGTTGTTAGCTTTGTTATTTCCATATATGCCTTTTATCATGTAGCATATGTTTCCTTCTATTCCTACCTTTTGAAGATGTTTTTTAATTTTTGGTCAAAACTGGATGATGGATGTTGTCAAATGCCTTTATTGAATCAATTGAAATGATTTTGGTTTATTTTCCTTCATTGTGTTAATTTGGTGCATTACATTAATTTTATTATGTTGAATCAACCTTGCAGAACAGGGAAAAATCAGACTTGATCATGGAGTATAATTCTTTTAATATGCTGTTGGGTTTGCTTTGCTAGAATACTTAGAATATATTTCATGCATATTCATAAAATATATTGGTCGCTAGGCTCCTTCATTTGTGGTATCTTTATCTGGCTTTAGTATGAAGGTTATTTTGACCTCATAAAATTGAATGAGGGAGTGGTCACTCTTCTTCAATTATTGGAAAAGTTTCAGCTGAATTTAAGTTAATTCTTCTTGGAATGTTTGGTAGAATTCCCTTCTGAAGCCCTTTGTGGCATTATTATACTATTTATGAATTCAATAAAATAAATATAGATTATGTTTGCAAACTGCTCTATTACTCTGGAATGATTACTCTTTCATTTCATTAGATTCAACTGGGTTTTCTGATTAAATTATGTTTATGTAGGGCTTTAATCTAACCATGTCATTAGAATGTGACTCAGCACTGTGTCCCAGCCAACTTGGGCTAAAAATAAGACTCCTGCATGGAAGTAGACACACAGAAGCAGATAGGAAGTAAGAGGGCATGCTCTAAAGACATGGCCTTGTGAAGATAGATGAGCCTCATAGTCTACAACTGACCTTGTGGAGAAAAGAGTAGCTGAGCCCAGAAAGAAATAAGCCCTGGGGAGAAAGACAAGCCTTATACCAGCCTATAGCTAAGATCAGAAGAAACTGGGACTATGGAGCCTTAAGAGGAAGGAGGAAGGCTGAACCATCACAGACATATTTTGCCATCTTGTATCAACACGTGGCTACAGACTTTGGGTGAGAATGTACCTCTTATGGTACCTTGAATTGGACTCTTTAGGGCCTGCTAACTCTAAGCTTCTACACTAAATAAGTACCTTTTATAAAAGCCAACAGAGATCTGGTACTTTGCATTAGCACCTCTTTGGCTGACTAAGATAGAATTTGGTGCCAGAGAGTGGGGTTGGGCTTTTGAAATTATCGAAATGCTGGAATGGTTTTATAAATGGGTAAGAGGTATTTTTGGAGGACTTGTGAGACACTTAATAGAAAAGGCCTAGAATTCTTTGAAGATACTATAGATAGGAATATGGACATTAAAGAGATTTTCTATGAGGTCTTAGGAGTAAAATGATGAAACTATATTGGAAACTGGAGGGAAGGAGATCTGTGCTTCAAAGTTGCAGAGAACTTATTAAGATTAACTCCTGATGTTTTATGGAAAATGGAATTTGAAAATGGTGAGCCTGGGCATTCAGCTGAAGAACGTTCCAAAGTAAACTCACAGAATTTGGTTTGGCTTCTCCTTGCAATTTATGGTAAAATGCTAGATGAGAGAGATAAGCTGAGAACTGAATCATTGGGCACAACAAAGCCAGAAACTGATCCTGGAAATTCCAAGCCTCTGGAAATCAAACCCCCATATGATAGTGTCCCATTTGAGTACTTAACTAAACTTGGAAATTATAAGTCAGAATTGGAAATGCAGTTATACAGGAAATACTTTTGGAATTCCTGCTGTCTGATTGCTTGGACTCCTGCCTATTGCATGCTAAAACAACAAGCCTTTTATGAGAGCTGTATGAACGAAATCACTGTCAGCCTGGACTAAAAGGGACTTGTAGGGCAAACATGGAAGGGAAAATAAATTTATGAGAAAAGCCGTGGAAACTGAGATCTGGAATTAAGAAATCTCCTTGGGCCAATAGAGGATCCCCACCCATGTGTACAGAGAGGGTGAGATTGCCCTGGAAGTTGAAGAGGGTGAATATTCCCACCCAATGTTCAGGGAGATTTTTGCCACCCCAAGGTACAGAAAGGGTGGAGCATATTCCCTAAGGATTAGGGAGGGTAAGGTCAATACCGCATAGGTCTGAGAATGATGGGTCTGCCCCCTATAGATTAGGGGAGGCCAGGTCAACAAAGAATTTTTCTGAGATGGTTGGGCCTGTAGGACAGAAATTAGGGAGAATGTTGTGGCCTCCTCCCTGTACTAAGGGGGTTGAGACTCTGCACCAAATATTGGATAACATGTGGCCATCACCCCAATGCTTTTGGAGGTTGAGTTCTGGAGACTGGTCACTACCCAGATGCTTGATGAGGATGGAACCAAGAAAATAGCTTTTGGGCAAGTCTATGGAAAGGGTAGGTTCCCATGGGGGTGCAGGGAGAAGAAACCGTCATCTTGAGAATGACCATCAGGCTTTGAAATCGAATGAAGTACAATTGTCAGGTTTATAAAACTGTAGGGGACCCATGACTCATGTTTCCCTCCCAATTTCTCCTTATGGTAATGCAAATGTTTATCCTTTGTCTGTATATTGGAATCAGATAAATTGTTTTGTAATTTTCAGAGGTCTACAGCAAAATAGGACTTTGCCCCAAGACAAACTGTATTTCTTTAAACTCATTGTGATATAATTTTGTACTTATTGTTAGTGATTTAAAGTTTTTAAATATTGTAATGTCCTTTTTTAATTCAGAGGGGGGAATGTGGCAATTTGATATTATTTATGAATTCCAAAAAGAAATATAGATTATGCTTGTAAACTGGTCTGTTCCTCTGGCATTATATCCTTTTCACTGTAGTAGATTCATCTGAGATATCTGATTAAATTATGTTATGATTAGGGCTCTGATCCAACCATATCATTGGAATGGGACTCAACATCCAATCCCAGTCCCCTTGGTCTGATAAAACAGGCTCCCACATGGAAGTAGACATGCAGAAGCAGAAAGACAGGAAGAGAACATACGCCATAGACACAACCATAGGAAGACAGATGAGCCTGATAGTCTATAGCTAATCTTGTGGAGGGAACAGAGCAGCTGAGCCCAGAAAGAAATGAGCCCTGGGGAGACAGATAAGTCTTATGCCAGCCAGCTAAGATCAGAAGAAGCTGTGACCATGTAGCCTTAAGAGGAAGGAGGAAGGCAAAACCCTCATAGACATTACCCATCATGTGTTAACACATGGCAACAGACTCTGAGTGAGAAAGTACCTCTTATGGTACCTTGAGTTGGACTCCTTAGGGCCTGGTAAGTGTAAGCTTCTAATCCAAATAAATACTTTTTATAAAAGCCAAGAGAGTTCTGGTACTTTGCATCAGCACCACTTTGGATGACTAATACACACTCTAACACTGGGTATTTATTTATTTAATGATTAATTCTTTTTTCTAGTAATTGATTTGTTGAGATCTATTTCTTTTTGAGTCAATGTAGGTAGTTTGTTTCTCAGACCATTTCATATAGGTTATCTATTTTATTGGCATAGAGTTGTTCATAGTATCCCCATAAGTCTTTTCTTTCAGTTAAGAGAATAGTAAAGTCCCCTTTTCATTTCTGATTTTAGTTATTTGTATCCTATATATATATTTTCTTTGTCAGTATATTTAAAGGTTTGTCAATTTTATTAATCTTTTCAAAGAATCCACTTTTGGATTTGTTTATTTTCTCTAATGTTTTTTTGTTTGCTTGCTTGTTCTTAATTTCTCTCATCTCTGCTCTAATTTTTATTTCCTTCTTTGGGAAGGAATGCTTATTTTGCCTTTAGTTAGCTGTTCCTTTCCTAATTCTGATAGTTTTGATAGTTTTGAGAATAGGTCTCTGATTGGAAGTCTTTCTTATCTTTTAATATATTTATTTAGAACTTTAAATTCCCCTTTCCACACTACCACTGCAGCTTCCCATAAGAATTTTATTCACCTCAATATATTTCCTAATTTCACTATGGTATCCTCTTTATCCCATTGGTTATTTAAGAGTATGTTGATCATTTCCACATATTGTGAATTTGCCACTTCTCCATTTCTTAGTGATTTTTAGATACATTCTGTTGTGTTTGGGTGAAATACAGTGTATGATTTCAATATTTGAATTTTTTAAGACTTGTTTTGTGACACAACATATAGGTCTGTCCTGGATTTTGATCTATGTGCATTCAAGAAGAATTTTTATTTTTTATTTTTAATGAATGTTCTACATATATCTGTTAGGTCTTGTTGTTTTGAGAATCATTTAAGTCCTATGCTTCCTTAATATCTTCTGACTAGATATTTTGTCCAATATTGAGAGTGGTATATTAAAATCTTCTAATATTTATGTAAACTGTCAAATTCTCCAGTCAAATCTTTCAGTATTTGCTTCATATATTTTGGAGGATTGCTCATATATATATCTGCAATATATATTATATATATATATATAATTCTTATTTATTCCTGTTGAATTTTGCCATTTTTGGTATATAATGGTCATCTTTTCACTTGTAATGTTTTTTAAATTATGATAATGTAATATATTTATTACCTAATTTTTTTGGTAAAAATAAACTATTTTTAGAGAAATTTTAGATCACAGAAAAGTTACAGTAAAAGTATAGGGAATGAACAATGGACTAGAGTAGACTTAATGTTATTCTAGTATAGACTTATATTTATTCTCGCATTGAAATAACTTTTGTCATTGATGTGGAGGCAGTGGTCACTGGAGGTTCTGAGAGGAAGGAGACGGGGGAAATAGGTGTAATAAGGGAACATTTTTGGGACATTGGAAATGTCCTGAATGACATTGCAATGACAGATACAGGCCATTATATATCTTGTCATAAGTTACAAAATGGTGTGGGAAAGAGTTTAAATTATAATGTAAACTATAATCCACATTTAGTGGCAATCCTCCAATACATGTTTATCAATTTTAACAAATGTACCACACTAAGGAAGGATGTTGTTAACGTGGAAAAGTATGAGAGAGGTTTGGAGTGGGGCATATGGGAAGCCCTTACATTTTTTAATGTATCATTGATGTAATCTAAGTATATTAAAAAAATTATAGGGGATTCCCATATAATCTCCACACACACACATTTCCCCAACAATTAATGTCTTAAATTACTGTGATACATTTGTTACAATTGATGAACCAATATAGAAGCATTTCTGCTAACCAAGAACTATGGTTTACATTATGGTTTACCTTTGCACGGTATAGTTTATAGATTTTGACAAAAATATAGTGCCATATATCTGTCATTGCAGTACCTACAGAACAATTCTAATGGCCTAAAAATGCCATGTTCCACCTATTCCTCACCTATTCCTAAACTCTGTGAACCACTATATTTATATCAATGTCACAAGTTCTTCGATTACCACATGATAATAACTACAATAACAGTACACCTACTTTGGCCTGTGGTTACACTCCTCTTATATGTTTGTTCATTACTCAAACTTGAATAATTTGGGATGATGTTCATGTCAACTGCTTCAGGTTGCCAAGTGCTTAGATCTTATGAGGCAGATGTTGGGAACTGTTTTGCTAGTAGTTGTAGGTAGTCCTTGTTTTGGGGAATGGGACTTGTCCATCATCATCATTTTATTTGTTGTACTGGGCAAGTCCAAAGAACTGTGAGTGACTGTTGGCTGCAAACCTGCTGTGATTCATTTCACAACCAGCATATTAACAGGCTGAAGATTTAATTATTTGAGATACATATTTCAAAGATATAATGATAATTATCAGTTCAAATAAATAGGGTAAAAGAATCATGAGTAGTGAAATTATAAATGATTCTAATTCTTATAATGGGGAAATAGATTATCATATATTCCAAAATAGGGACCACAAGGGAATGTTGGTTTCATGAGGCTGTCTGCCTTTGCCTTGCTAATTCTGTCTGGATATCCCTCGTGCCCTCAGGAGCACTCTTTTTTTAGGTACTGGGGCCAGGGATTGAACCTCATTCTCATATGTGGGAAGCTGGTGCTCAACCACTGAGTGATATCAGTTCCCGTGAGTTGTTTTTTTCATTTGTTTGCTTGTTTGTTTTTTGTTTTGTTTTTAGGAGGCACCAAGGACCAAACCCAGGACCTCCCATGTGGGAAGCAAGTGCTCAACAACCGGAGCCACATCCACTCCCTCAGGAGCATTTTTGTTTGTGGTTTTGTTTATAGTGGCATGTAGTGAGATCTGCTTGATGCCTGAATAAGCTTAACCTCCATATTCACACCCAAATCACTTTAAAATATCTTAGCCATAAAATCTCCTTCATATTTATTGTTTCCCCCTTTAGTTCAAGTGTTTTTTTTTTCTCCAAATGCATCAATATTTGGCACTTTGTACTAATCCCTTATTGCCAGGGAGGTTCATCCCCAGGAGCCGTGTCCCACATTGCACGAAGATAGTGAGACTCTTTTGCTGAGTTTGAATTAGTGAGAGGACACAATTGACCAACAAGGAAGTTTACAGGAGGTAATACTTAGACATTAATTATAACTAAACTAAGTATCGCTTCTATAGTATAAGTTTCATAAGTATAGGTCAAGATTAAGGGCTTTTCATGTTTTCATTGCGTATATGATCCCAAGATTTTTGCCATTTTATTTGATAAAATAACAGGACTCCCCAGGAAATGAGTTTAATATTTTGTTGGCTACTGTGTGGGTTTCTATCTATTGAGAAGACATACCTATGACAACATGAATATATCCATACCCCATAGAGGTATGCTTTAAGTGCATTTTCCCCACATATTCCCCCACTGTTGACACCCTGTACAAGTAACATACCTTTGTTATAGTTCCTGAAAGAACATTCATATAATTGAATTCTCAAAAGCAAATTAAGTCAACCCATAATTTCACTGGGTTGTACAGTCACCCATTTTATCCTCTAGCATTCCTTCTAATATCATGGATAGCCCAAACCTTCCCTTTTCAACCCTGTTCAGACTCACACTTCATTGTCTTTGATTACACTCATATTGATGCACCATCATCACCTCTATCTTTTGCCAAACTGATACCATCAACCTTATTACAGGTTCTCCCCAAGTTAAACATTGGCTTACCAACTCTATACCCCTTCTATCTTCTGGTAAACTATCTTCCAGACTTTACCTACAGGATTGTGCTCAATAGCTTTACTTCATATCAGTGAGAACTGTTTGTGTCTATTTCAAATGATATTAGCATAGCCTCTGACATATCTTTTCTTTACCACTTGTGTGTTAGTTTTTTCTATCCTTTCAATTTCATCTTTCTGCTTTTATCTATGAATTTAAGGTGTGGTTTTTGCAGACACTGCAGTCTTGTGTCCTGCTTTTTTATCCATTCTCCAAATCTCTGCATTTTGAATAGAGAGTTTAATCTATTACAATTAAAGTCATTGCTGACAATTCAGGGCTTTCCTCTGTCATTTTGCTTTCTAGCCATTTGAAGACTTATAACTTTTCTTTCTCTGCTTTTCTTGATGACTGCTTTTATATATATTTGATGTTTTGTTTTGTACCATATTGAGTGTCTTATAACTTCTAACTGGATCAATTTTCATCTTTTTTCCTTGTTACCATGGGGTTAAAATTTAACATCCTAAGTTAACAGGTCATATTTGGTTTGAAGCTAAAAACTTCAATAGCATGAATATACATTTTTTGATACCCCTTTGTTCACCTTTCTTTTTTGTACTTGTTATAAGTACAATACTTGTGCACTTATATCTGTGTATGCCCAAAAGATAGAATTACCATTACTTTTTATTCATTTGTATTTTATCACCTGAGGAAGTAAGAAATGGAGCTATATACCAAACAATAATATTGGTGACTATATTTACACAAAAGGTTACCTTTATTTCAGGTCTTTATTTCTTAACTCTGACTTGCAACTCTGTCTAGTACCATTTCCTTTCAGACTGAAGAACTCCCTTTAGCATTGCATGTAGGTCAGGGCTAGTGGTGATGAATTCCTGATCTTTTGTTTATCTGAAAATATCTTAATCTTTCCCTCATTTTTGAAGGAAAGTCTTACCAGGCATTAAATTAGTGGCTGACAATTGTTTACATTCAGCATGTTAAGTATTTCAATCAACTGCCTTTTTCCTCCATAGTTTCTGTTAAGAAGTCATCACTCAATGTAATTGGTACTCCTTTGAATGTAACACATTTCTTTTGTCTTGCATCTTTCAGAAATCTCCTTTTGTGCACGTTTGTAAAAAATATTTCTTTATTTACTTTATTTTCTTTATTTACTTCCCTCTCTCCCAGATGGTTCTCTCATCTGTCTCTTCATTGTTTGCTTGACTTCACTAGGAGGCATCAAGAATAGAATCTGTGAGCTCCCACATGAAAGGTGAGTACCCAGTGGCCTTAGCCACATCTGTTCCCGTGGGCTGCAGCATCTGCTGGCTTGTAGCAAATGCTCTTTTCAGCGGGCACAGCATCCAGCTCATTACTGTAGGAGGTGGCATCTAGCTTGTGGTGGGAGGCAGCTACTAGTTCACTGTGTTAGATTTGGCATCTGCTCATCTTCTTTGAGGAGGCACCAGGACCTGAACCCAGAACCTCCCATGTGGTAGGTGGGCACCCAAATGATTTAGCCACATCCACTTCCCAGTCATTCATATTTGATAGTGAGATAAATATATAATGGGTTATAGTTTTCTCCATGTTTTACTTGTTTGGTGTTCTTTGAGGTTCATGGATGTGCATATTCGTATATTGTGCTAAGTTTGGGAAGTCCTCTAGCATTATTTATGCCATGTGGTTCAACATAAAAAATCAATTAATGTAATAAACCACATTAATGAAATGAATTTAAAAAATAAAATAAAATCATGACCATTTAAATTGATGAGGAAAATTCATTTGTAAAATCCAGCACCCTTCTTATAAAAACAATCATAATACAATGAATAGTACAGAATTAACTCTAAATGATAGGTCATATATGAATACTCCACAACTAACTTCCTATTAAAGGACAAAAAAAGGAGCCCATTAATACAAATATTAAACATTAGAGTGTCAGTTTTAGCCAGAGTAATTAGGCAAAAAAAAGAAATAAAAGGTATCCAATTTGGATGGGAATAAGAAAAATTTGCTTTTTTTGCAAATGACATAATCCTATAAATAGAAAATTCTCTGTTAGAGCTTAAGAATTACTTCCTGAAAGCCTCTTTGTTGCTCAAATATGGTCTCTCTCTAAGCCAAACTCAGCATATAAATGCACTACCTTCCCCCTGGCATGGGACATGAATCTCTCTAAGCCAAACTCAGCATATAAATGCACTGCCTTCCCCCTGGCATGGGACATGAATCCCTGGCAATGAAAAATTATTGCCAAGTGCCAATTAACAATGGATCTGGAAAAAGGTCTTGACAAAAAGGGGGAAATCATAAATACAAATGAATTTTTATGGCTAAAAGACTTCAAAGTGAGTTGGGAAGTCTTTCCAGAGGTTACGCTTATGCACATCTCAGCAGGCTCTCATTGAATGCCACAGCAAACAGTGTTTTAAATAGCAGGGCTACTGTAGTCTCTAGGCACGTCCAGAAACTATAATGCAAGGAAGACAGCTCATGAATTAGGCACTCTGTCAGGGGGCCTTACGTTGAAATTTGTACTCTCCAGTGTAAAAGATTTAAACTCATTTATAATATTCCCTACAACTGGCTCGTGTGCCCCTTTTACTTGAATCTATAATTAGCACTATACTTGACAAATATATATCCTAGATACTTAAATCTTTGATCCATCCATATGCCAGTTGAACCCTGAATTTCGGCAGAGATACAACACCTGCTATCCATTTCAATGGACTCACCCAGGACAACCAACAAGGAGATGATGATGGACAAGACCAATCCCAAGGAATGGAGAGTATCTGCAACTGCAAGCAAGATAGTTTCACCTTCCTGCCCCATAGGAACTAAGATCCCTATCAATTAGAAGCACAGTGGGCATTAACATCACAAGGTCCTAAAGATTGAAGAATGAACTATAGACTAAAGCAAACTTATTATTATTCTACTATAGATTTATTACTGTAGCAATGGACAAACTCTTATGATTAATGTAAAAGCAGTGGTCACCAGAGGTTCTGAGGGATGGGAGAGGAAAGAATGGACATAATATGGCAACATTGGAGTTGTACTGCATGTCATTGGAGTGACAGATACAGGCCATTGTAGATTTTTTCATAACCTACAAAATTATGCAGGACAGTATGTAAACTATAATGTAAATTGTAATCCATAGTTAGTAGCAATGCTTCAATATGTGTTCATCAATTTTAACAAATGTGCCACACTAATGAGGGATGTTGTTGATTTATAAAAGCATTGGAGTGGGAGGGAATGGGGAATATGAGAATACCTCATAATTTTTAAAAACATTTATGCAACCTAAAATTCTTTAAAAATAGTATAAATAAATAAATAAATAGAAAATTCTCAAAATCCACTACAAACCTAAAAGCTAATAAATAATTCTGTAAAATAGAAGCAACAATATAAACACAAACATCAATAATTTTTTTATCCATTAGTAAGGAAGAGTTTAAATAAGAAATCAATAATAAAATTCCATATGCTAGAACAAACGTGAAAAACAAATAACTTTGATTAAATTTAGGGAAGGCTTTAAAGGACATTATTCCTGTTTGATATATTTATGAATTATGAAAATAGATATTGATTTTGTTTGTAAACTGGTCTGTTCCTCTGGGCATGACACACTTTGATAGTATTGAAATAAAAGGTTTTGCATTTACTTGTTTATGTTAAGATTAAGGCTTTGATTCAACCACATCATTAGGGTGTTCAGGGTTGAGTCCCCACTCCTTTGTTGGGCTATATAAAGGGACACTCACTCAAGAAGAACACAGAATACGATTCACATAGGAAGAGAGTGCTCCATAGAACTTAAAGAGGAGACAACTTCAATCCTGCAGTGCCAGGAAGAGAGATGAGCCATTCACCTGATACTTTACAGCTGACCTTGTGATGAGAACAGAGTAGCTGAGCCTGGAAAGAAATGGTCCCTCCAGCTTATAGCTCAGATCAGAAGGAGCTGGGACTATGGAGCCTTTAGAGGAAAGAGGAAGGCTGAAACCTCACAGATGTCTCCTGCTATCTTATTTCAACACGTGGTAACAGACTTTGGTAAAGAAATAACCTTGAGCTGGACTCTTTAGGGCCTTGTAATTGTAAGCTGATACCTAAAATAAATACCCATTATAAAAGCCAACAGATTTCTGGTACTTTGCATCAGCACACCTTTAGGCTGACAATATAGACA